>AYEL01072348.1:0-13199 GCA_000484575.1 Olivierus martensii
GTCCAGTTGGATTGAACTCATCGGGAGAGAAGTTGACTCCGGCCCGTAAATCCTACGTTGACGTCGTCCTTCTCATCAAACTTTGATTCAACTAGTCCACTTTCATCTACCAGTATAAAGGGAACTGTTCACTTCAACAAATTTAGGCCGTAGAGGAAAGAGAAACATCGTCATTGAAATTCATATTGATGTCGGTCAGCTGGATGGCCGCGTGGTAAAGCTTTCGCTTTCCACCTTGGAGGATCCGGGTTCAAATCCGGGTCCCACATCCCCAGGTTTCCAGGAGGAGCCCATTGAACTACTCTCCTTTACCATCCGGCCCCCCACATGTGTAGGTGCAGCCCGTGGTTGGAACTGGCCCCGCTCCTTTAGTAATCTCGCTGATTGGAAAAGGCGTAAAACATGCAAAAAACCATGTTGGTGTCAGTATTGAAAGGTTTATATTTATTATTGGCTAAATTTCTTCATCCCTATTGTAATAAACGCAATATTTCCGGTTTTGTTTCAGATCTACCAGATATGCTTTACGAACCCATGTTGGTGTCAGTATTGAAAGGTTTATATTTATTATTGTCTAAATTTCTTCATCCATATTGTAATAAACGCAATATTTCCGGTTTTGTTTCAGATCTACCAGATATGCTTTACGATAAATATTGCTATCATTTTCGTTGAAACAACGAATATATCGAAAAATATTGAATGTTTTGAATGAAATTATATTGAAAATGAATTAAGAATATTAAAATTATAATATGTTTCAACTTACATATTCTGAAACTTTAACCAGATAATATAAATATATCATTATAAGTAGACCTACAAACAGCAGTAACATTTCTGTTGAATATTTTATTGTCAAATTGATTTCATCAATTTATAGCAGATATCTTCCTAGAGAAAACTCAATGGAAATTGCTATAATTGCCAAAGAAAGAGATAAGTCATTCTGGATAACATTGCACACTTTCAAGCTAACTTTGGCATTTTGAACAAACTCCCAAATAATTCTTCATGGTAATTTATTTACCAATTTTATGATTAATGAGAATTGCATCTTTTGTATTTCGCAGAGAAAAAGCAGAAAATTAACATGAGCCAATACACAGAGCACAGCATATGTAAACATGAAGGCAGTCGAAGCCAAACAAATTACTTTTGTAATTATCCATTGATAATGCCCAATCAACATAAACGTATAACCAGCGGTAAATGTGACATCCAAGGAGATCAGAGAAATAGTTATGGTCCAGAAGAAAACAAGTTTGTTCTGAATTTTAATAATTTTCTGGAGAAACAGTTTTCGGAATATCGGTTTGTTTATTATTTTCGACCACAATATCCAACTATTTTTCAATATTTTCCTGTATTTTCGAGTATCCCAAATTATTAGATATTTGATTATCAATGCATTTATTATAAAACAGAACAGTCTAACCAATTTTGCTTGTTTTCGATATAATATGCAATTATCACACATACTCGATGCTAAGTTCTCATCGTTAGTTATGAGAATAAGGATATATTTTATAGCCTGTTCGCAAAAAAATATTTCCACAATCAAAGTGAATAAGCGGAAATATGCACTTTTCTTATTATTTTTAATATTTGCACCACTCATTTTCATCATTGTAAAAATCGGAGCGAAGATAAATTTCGGATGTAATAAATCTCTCTCTTCCATTCTGGGATATTTAAAAGTCACTTTAATAATTATATTTTCCTTAAAACTGGATAATTTCAACGAAAGAAGCAAGGAACGTCCATCTTGTTAAACAAGAAAATGTATTTTGGCAATAATTGGCTCATACTGATAAAAATGCCAAAAATTTGATCATAACGATAACTTAATGCAAATTCATTCAATACAACTTTTTCAATTATGTATGGAAAACTTATAATTATCGATTTTTTTATTAGAGTAAGCAAATATACACTTTCAGATTAAAAGCAGATACTCATGATTATCGTTGCTATCCAAGTAATTTTCATAAATTGATTTTGTTTGATAAGTGCACTAGTTTAGAAATAAATGTAAATTTGAATGAAAATGTATTAAATTTAATAGACTACAGTATTAAAGAACTGCAAATATTTTGAATTTATATTAGTGTTTTTAACTAGAGAATTTTTAGTTTTATGCATTAAGGTGGGCCTTAATGCATAAAACTGAGAATACATGTACATATTTATGAAAGTTACATTGCCAAATTATTGTTTGTGTTAGTTTATTTACTCTGTTATAATAATATGGCTTTTGCAAAATGATCCATATACATTATTTATTTTTATAATAAATGTTAATACCTTAGAGCAACTGCCATTAGCTTGGTAAAACAGATTATATTACGTAGAAAAAATAAATTAAATTTTAGAAATTTTCATTGATCTCTAAAACATTCTACTTTTATCAGAAAGTGTGAATTATATAGAAAAATAGAAATTATAACAGATTTTAAAGCATCATCGTCATCAGTAGCAGTAGCAGCAGCATTCTTTGTAAATTTTTGTTTAGTGATTTTTTTTGTTTTAAGAAGGGATACCGTATACTATGTATTTGTGGTATTATTAAATACATAAAATATTTTCTACTTCATTAACTGCTAGATATATTTGCCTCCTTTTATTTTATCTGTATCTAACAGAAAACAAAGGAAGGGGGATACATTTAATATTTTCCAATCAAAAATATCTAACATGTAAAAAAATTAACCAAGTATATTATTAAGAAATTAGAATATTCTTTAGAATTTAGATATGTCTATTTTGGTTGAACTTATTGTTTTATTTTCTTAAATCAGAAAACAAAGGAAGGGGGATATATTTAATATTTTCCAATCAAAAATATCTAACAAGTAAAAAAATTAGCCAAGTATATTATTAAGAAATTAGAAAATTCTTTAGAATTTAGATATGTCTATTTTGGTTGAACTTATTGTTTTATTTTCTTAAATCATTAACGAAGTAACAACAATAAACTATTAAAATTGCACAATTTTTTAATAATGTACATGTCTTAATTTTCATATGAGATTTTTTTCCTTGGATATAATTAAATATTTATGTAAACTATTTTTTGAGGCAGGCATTCCAACAAGAATTATCTTAATGTATCATAAAATACACTCATTATTTTTAATTAGATTTAATTTATTTTTGATCCAAAAGTTTTAAGAATATTTAGTAAAATAATAAATACACATATATAAAAGTTAGTGGAGATCGAGCGATGCAACCTGAAGAAGTGTTCAGAATGAAAGGATTTAATATTTTCTTCAATTTGGCCAGATTGAGTTGCAAAAAGCTTTAATTAATTAATTTTAAGGTTAATTAACATAAAGAACATATATAATTCCGAACTGTTTGAAATCTGTTGAATTATGTGATCAATTCGGGAGTCAAAACGAATAATCTTCCAACCTGTCCCTTTGCGAAACTGTTGAAAGTAGTATAGTAGACTGGTTGCTACTGTTATATGTATAAGTGTGCTTTACTATGGATTTTGGAGCAACGAGGAAGAATAATAAGATAAGTAATCGTTATTGCAGCGTACCACAATACAAGAGCAAACAATCAGCGCCAATTTCTTTGCATGGACTTTCAAAAATATCAAATTACAAAAAGAATGGCTACATATATTGAAGTTTGGAAAGAAAGAAAGTCAAAAAATGCCCTTCTTCTAGTTTCAGCTTTTACCAAACCAATAAAATCTTTAGCTGTACAAATGCCAACTCTCTTACATTAAATTATAAGTAGCTAACATAAATAAGAATAAAGATATTTAAGTAAACTGAATTATTGAGAGACGCCTTTATTTATGGAAGTATTTTGGATATTTTTAATTTTGCCATCTACTATGTTATTTAATAAATTATTAATTAATTACTAAATAGTATAATTGTGGGAAAGATCAAATTAAAAACATGAATAATTAATTCTGTCTTCTCAAATTTTTTTCATTAACATCTCTTATTTAAATTAATTAATGGGAAGTTAAATTACAAAATTATTAGTTTAACTATAAATTTTCTATTAATGTAATTATAAACATTATAAATAATAATTCTTTTCAAAAAGTTTTATTAAACACTTCTGAAAATACAAAAAGCTAGCCCCGCCACAAGGAAAAGACATAGGGTGGGGGGGCTGCTGGGTCTGGTAATAAAACAATAAAAAAGTCAATAACAATTAAAATATCATCTTATTTACAATAGCCAGACCATAATGAAAAGTAAACATAGTGTAATATAAAACATCTTAATCCCGCTTCGATCAAAGTGTAGCATAAAAATAAAACTAAAAACATGTAAGTATTAATGAAGATACATAACATAATACAGGTAGGTATACAAATAATAATTTTAAAATTTACATATTGCACTCCTAATAAACCATTTCTTTTTATAGGTACACAGATGAATATATACAGATAAGTATGAAATTTTTAGTTTAACAGGTACACAGATGAATGTATACAGATGAAATTATAATTAATAAAACAGATACTTAATTTTTTCTCATTACAGGTTTACAGATGAAGATACAAGTGTCAATCAATCCCAAGTGAGTATAAATAAAATAATTAACAGATTAAAGTAATTATTTTTAATTACAGGTAAGTATATATATTATTTTTAATTACAGGTGATAAAAACAAATACTAGAATTTTTAATTTAACATATTACATAACTAATATAACCATTTTTTAACAGGTACACAAATGAATATATACAGATGAAATTATAATTAATAAAACAGGTACTTAATTTTTTTCCATTTCAGGTTTACAGATGAAGATACAAATGACAATCAAGATTACAATAAATCCCAGGTGAGTATAAATAAAATAATTTACAGATTAAACTAAACACTTTTAATTACAGGTAGGTATATAAATAGATGTATTTAAAAACAAAATACAAATAAAAGATTAAACTTAGCAAAAAATAAAAACTTAATTTCTTCACAAAAGAATAATATAAACAAAAATATTGTTAAATATACAAAATATTATAAAATCACACAAAAATATCAAAACAATTAAACATTTAATATCTCAATATTTGCAATGTCCCCGTTCCAGACAACTTCTTTAGTATTTGAATACATTTTATCAAAATGGGAAGCGGTGAAGGCTATTCCTTTTTTATATTTTCCTTTTAAAGTCCTCAAGTACACGTGTATTTTCCTTTTAAAGTCCTCAAGTACACGTGTTTTCACAAGACCGGGAGTGATACTTTTCTGATCGTACAATACCTCACATCTCGCTTTCCATAAATGACGTTTAGTAATAGACAATAAATAGTTAAAGACATAACTGTTAAAAGTCTTATAATTGCAATGTTTGATAATATTATCTTCGGTGATATAACATTTAAAAAGTTTACCCAACCATAACCATTGAAATTTCGCGTTATAGCAATTTGTCACAATATGTAATGATGTTTCTTCATCATTACAGGTTGTACATCTATCATGTTTAATACGTTTCATTTTTTTAGGAGAACTTTAGTAGTAAAAGCATCAACTGCAAATCGCCAGTTTGATTCCTGTAATTCGGGTGAAAGAGAAAAGTCATGCACACGTTTCCAGTTTATTGTTGTCAAATCCGGTAAGTCCTCAAACTCATATAAGTGATCGTAAATACATTTAGGTTTAACTTTTGTTGTCAGATTAAAGAGTAAAGAGTCTAATTTAGGTATGTAGTCCTTCCAAATATTAATGTAGGAGACAGTTTTATTATGCCTTAAGTGCGAATCATGACATACAAGATGTTTAACAACATCACCTATAAAGTATGTATAAAGAAAACAGAGGGGGTGGTTATTAATATAAAGAGTATTAATGAGGAGTGACAATTGCGCAGAAATAGAAAATATATTTAAATCAATGAATCCCCATCCACCAAGGTGTTTAGGGCGTTTCAAAAAGGTTCTAGACTTCAACTCTATACCGCTTTGCCAAAAAAATTTATATATCAAATGTTCCATTTGTCTAAAGGATGTTTTACTAAAAGTCATAGTGTATAAATAATAAAGAATCTTGCCAAAAATAACAGATTTTCTAATAATGGTTCGTTCAGGCATATAGAGCCACATGTTTTCAAATTGAGTTAATCCTTCTTTCACTTTAACCATGATGTTTTCTGTATTCCTCTTAGTCTCGTCAGAGCCAAACCAAATACCTAAGATTCTAAGATTATCAACAATAGGATATATACTTTCAATATTATGATTAATCAGTGTCTTACTGAGATTTAATATATAAGTTTTACTATGATTAACTTTGGTTCCAGTTAGTTGGCAAAAGGAGTTCAATACACGTTTCACATTCAGATAAGATTCAACATCACATATGAAAAAATTAACATCGTCGGCATGTGCTATGAATTTGATTTGATCAGAACAATCAGGTAGGTATATAGATTTAATAGTTATTTCAGATTTTACTTTTTCTAACAATAAATTTAAATATATAACAAAAATAATCATAGCTGACGGACATCCTTGACGGATCCCTTTATTAATGTAAAATTTATCAGATAGAATTCCGTTGACTCTAATATAGGAAACAGCCCTACAATACATAGACATATATGTTTTAATCCACTCATTGTCAAAGCCCATTTTAACAAGTATTAATATTTTTCCCAATATAAAGTGATTAACGTTGTCAAAAGCCTTTGAAAAATAGACAGCGGTTTGTTATTATCCCGGTACATTCTAGATGCCAATTTAAGAAACATAATATTTTCATGAATATTCCGTTGTTTTAATCCAGCTGATTGTGTGTTAACTATGTAGGTTGGTAAATATCGAACAAATCTAGTAGCATATATAGCACTTATAATCTTATAATCAATATTTAATATTTAATAAGGTCAACGGTCTAATCTCATTTATATTTGTATACAAAGTTCTCTTTTTAGTTATCAGAGCTAATAATCCGGAACTAAAATTTTCAGGAAAGGGAGTTATATTATATAAAGGTGTTAAAAGCCCAGCAAGTTTATCTTTAAAAAGTCGATAGAATTCAGGGTGGATTAAATCCGGTCCAACAGCCTTATCAGTTCTTAAATTTTTTATAGCATTCATAACTTCGTCTATTGTTATCGCTGCTTGAATAGCCTGAATCTCATTCGTTTCAATTACTTTAACCGCGTCACTAAAAGAGTCCCACAATTGATGACAGTCCTGTCCTTTTTCAAATAATTTACTATAGTGATTATATAGGGTATTTAGTATCAACATCCGATCAGTTATAATAGTGCCATTATCCAGAATCAAATTATCGATGACCATTTTATTATCTAGTTTCCTAATTTTACCGAAAAATTTTTTCATATCAGTGTCTAGGAGACATTTTAGCTATTTTATACTTTTCATATTTCAACCTGATATTGGATTGTAGAAGTTCATTTATCATTTCTTCCAATTCTTTAATCTGCATATCAAATCTGCCAGTCTGATTATAATCAAAGTTATGTGTCTGATTATTACAATTTATTAGGTTTGTCAAAGTCCGTTGATAAAGTTTTAATTGTTGAAATGATTTTTTCCTAGATAATCTTGTGAAGTATAAAGCTCTGTCTACGATGTATTTCTTGAAGTCATGCCAGATTTCCCAAGTAATATTTTGTTTAATCGAATTTAACTTCTGCAAAATCTGCAATCGGAACTCATCCAATTCATAAACTTTTCTATCAATATAACAAATTTTCCGGTAAGTATGGTTAATTTTTATATCAATTTTAAATTCAACATCAACGATTTTGTGATCAGAAATATCATAATTTATATCATAAACAGCTATTTTATTAATTTTAAGTTTATTTTCAGTTACATAGATCCTGTCAGGACGAGAAAAAGTGCCTCTTCCTGACTAAGTGAAACCCGAATTTTGTGGATATACAGTCCGGTAAGTATCGATTAAATTTTTATCAGTAATAAGTTCTTTTAATGTGTCCCTTGTGTTGTCATAGTTTAACTTAGTATTTTTATCTTTTTGGTCTAAGACATTATTAAAATCGCCTATCAATATTAGTGTCCTCTCGGTATTCATATGCAAATCCAGGGAAGCAAAAAACGTTTCTCGTTGTGTCATATTTGGTGGAGCGTAAATGTTTATAATTCGAATGGATTGTCCTTCATAGAGTATATCTACAATTAAAGTCTACCACTACTATCAGTGAGAAAATTCTGTATCTTTATATCATTTTTAATTAATGTCACAACATCGGTATGAAATCTTGATGCTAAAGCTCCAAAAACGTTATATCCTATACAAAGTTTTCTTATTTTCCTAAGATAATCAAATTCATCGAAATTAGTGTCCTGTATGCATAAAACATCAATTGCCAAGGATCTAATCAAGTTAGCGATAACGACTTGCTTTCTAATATCTTTTAGACCATTAATATTAAATGTTTGTATTTGCAAAATTCCCATGGTGAAGATAATGAAGACCGTCTATTAGATTTTTTCTCAATATTTTCATCGGTTCTAGATGTAGTTCTAATTCGTTTTTTCCTAGTTACTCGGCCACTATTCAGTGATATATTCTCCTGCTCAGATTCTTTTTTAATTAATGTGACAACATCGGTATGAAATCTTGATGCTAAAGCTCCAAAAACGTTATATCCTATACAAAGTTTTCTTATTTTCCTAAGATAATCAAATTCATCGAAATTAGTGTCCTGTATGCATAAAACATCAATTGCCAAGGATCTAATCAAGTTAGCGATAACGACTTGCTTTCTAATATCTTTTAGACCATTAATATTAAATGTTTGTATTTGCAAAATTCCCATGGTGAAGATAATGAAGACCGTTTATTAGATTTTTTCTCAATACTTTCATCGGTTCTAGATGTAATTCTGATTCGTTTTTTCCTAGTTACTCGGCCACTATTCAGTGATATATTCTCCTGCTCAGATTCTGGATTTTGGTCTAGCTCAGAATTTATTTCTTTATTCACAAAAAATTTATTATTTAATCTATTAATCCGTATGTGTAATTGATTAGTATTTATAGGTGGATTCAAATGTTCACATTCAGAGGATTTTTCGTCAGAGATCGATTCATTATTTATCATATTACCATCAAAAACATCATTGTTATCATATTCATTTATGTCATTATCAGTAACGTCTTTAAGTTTAGAAATACCATCAATAATATCATTTTTCTTATCTTTTAATGTATTAATTCCTGTAATTACATCTGCAATATTTCCAACTTAGGTTCAGTAGCAATTTCCATATCAGTTTTAGTGTTCTCAATTTCATTATTTTGTATTTCATTATAAATAATAATTCTATATTTTAATCTTTACATTCTGCTTAATTCGATCCAAAACAAATTTTATTCACAATATTAATTGATCAAGAGTCTTGTTTTGATAATAAGCATGATTATTTATTTTTTTCAATAAGAAACAATAAATAATCAAATAATATGACCTGACGAATAAATAGGAAGTCACACCGATAAATTTTTAATTTTTTAAATAATCAAATATATCACAAAGTTGAACTTTTGTTGATGAATATCGCTAAAACACAAATTGTTTACTTTCGGTATCTCTGTATTATACAACTTTCAGCCACCAGATTGAAAAAATCGTCACGCTCTCTATACTTTGATTCACGAATTTTCTAGAAAAGAGAATCATCTTCTTCTATAACTTTTAATTTTATCACAATTGATCTTTTAGATGATTATAGATGATTTTTGTTGAGTTACGGTATGTCTACATTCCACATTTGGTCAAAAACGGTTAAACAATGCGATATACTGTCTTTAATGTTAAAAATGTCTTCTAAAATATCATGTTTATAAATTTTCCTGTCACTTGATATTTATTGGATGATAAAATAAAATATTCAATAGAATTTTCCTTATAAATAATAAGTAATTCTTTATAATGATTCATATTATAAAGAATTAAGTCCACTAGATTATCACGCGAGTAAATGATAATGATGATGATCCACGTATGAGGATAGATCAATGTCGATCACTTTAATTTCGTACAATTGATAATAGATGCGTAAAATGGAATGTAATCGCTTTTTCACATATCCATCCGTGAAATGTTTATATTTTCTGATCATTTACTGTAATTAAACAATTAACAAAAATTTCAAATGATGCCCAGCATCGGCTGAACAGCGTGGGTGTTTGCTGTGCCTCTATCTTAAAAAGTGTTTCCAAAAATTTGCTATTTTTTGGAAGATCCACTGTTATTAAAATAGTAAGCATAGCAGAAAATTTCACAATATAAATTCATCCTTAGTAAATTGCTTATCTTATACACTAAGATATATAAAAAAATTTGCTAGGGAAATATACTGTAAATTAAAACTAGATGGCTGCAGAAAATAAAATTAGATGAATAACTCTACAATATCATTCTATGTGAAACCAATTATTAAATACGAAGAAATAGAAAAAAAAGAAGAAAAGAAGAAATAATTAATAAAGATTTAGGAGCATTTTTCAATCGTTCGGCTCAGTTACTTCATTATTATAATTATAGAATTGAACTGAATACATCTGAATATACTTATTACTGAGGAGGTTATGTCATTATTTATGCTGATAACGCTAAATAAATTTTCATAGTGCCTTCTGATTTATGCTTCAGCTTCAGTAGCTGTAGGTGTATTTTACGAAATGTGAAACATTATAACTAACAAGTAAGTAATGACTAATTGAATTTGGAGAAATTTTTCAATAAATTTGTTATTTTGTGATAAATGAAAAGCGTAATTATCACTTAACTCTTATTATTCACGAAACTGGCATGTAAAAACTCTCTAATAATAGATTGTTAGAATAATATAAAGAAATATTCTTTAAATGTATAAATTTTCTGTTCATTTGGAGAAATCACTCCAAGCAAACGATTCTTCAGTTTTTCTTTATATTCTATTTGGGTTATGTTTGGTTAGTTAGATGAATCCGCCATATGCTCATAGAATATTTTGTATCTGGCGGCGGCCACATATAGAGTCCATCACAGGCTGGCAATATTTCTGCTTTCCGAGAAGCTGAGACATCCAAGTGACTTGCAAAAAAAGCTGGACACGATGGAGAACACCCCAACATCCACGATGGGGTCAATCGAATGGCTGAAGAATGGGGTTCAACAGGCCCGGCCTGGACCACTCCTGAAAAATTGGATGTGTGGGACCCGTATTTGAACCCGGATCCTCCAGGTTAGTAAGCCAAAGCTTTACACTCGACCATCCGGCCGACCATTCTATTTAGGAAGATTATATATACTTAATGTGAATATATACAGGCTGTTATATTTGTAAACATAATTAAAATAAACAGTTTTTCAGAAATTTCTATTATCATAAAAATTTTACAAAACTTTTTATTTAAAAATCAGATGACAACACGAATTTTACTGTTTTAGATTATGTGTTACTCGTAAGTGATATCTGATTTAATGTATAAAATTAACGATCGGTTCTAGAACATAAACTAGGTATGGATATAAAAATAAGAATTTTATAATTTCGAATAAAAGAATATTAATGTGAATTGATAAATTTAATTTTACTAGAACAGATTACTAATTTAAAATATACTAAGAGAGTAATAATACCAAAAAGTAGAAATTTTACACAGAATAATATTCAGAATATCGAGATTGTACGTAAAATTTAAAATAATTTTTCTTTTTTAATGTTAGATGGATTTAGAGATTTTATACTTATATAAAATTTATTTTATAATTAAAAAAATTTATTAATAGCACATATTTCTTACATAATTTATTGTTTGAAGAGTATATAAGAGTAATTACTTCACTTTATTGGTAGCACAAACCCTATATGCTGTTTAATACACTAAACATCTAGGAGAATAAATGTACGTACAATAACATCACCATTTATGTAAATTCAGAGATATGTAACTTCTCATCCTGCCCCCTCGCTCAATTGTTTGTTTCGCAATTGAAGAGTGTGATCCCAAAATGCATTCAGTCCATTTTGGTCATTTTTTTATTTGATGAAAATACACCCACCTATTGAAGTCATCTATCTTATTAAAGGCCGGTTTGTTGCCAAAACCGTGCTAATCGATGTGTACGGGACACTTGAATTCTGCTTTACTTTTGAAAACTTGCTCAGTCCAGAGAACAGTAAAGATGAAAACTCTCTCAGTCCTTTGTGCATGAGCAGAGAGTTTTCCTAAAAACAGACTGCTATTACTGTTGGCAATAAATTTGTTGTGGGAATTTTCGTCATGTTTATTAAAGATAAAATCGTTATATAGGTTATTAATTTTGATGTTAGAAGCTCTTGAAATGAAATCGTAACATTAAAAATATGTTTCTTGGGACTTTTTAATCTACTCTTAAAAGAAAAGTTATTTTTCTGAATTTTAGTAGTTCCTAATTTGGAAGATTAAATATACTATTTTTGGGTCCATTCCCATGAATATAGTGTACTCATGGGGAAGGCTCCAGAACTTCCCCATGAAGTAATAAAAGTTGAATTTCCCCAAGAATGAGTAATCGTGCATTTTTTGCCTACCTGCGATCTGTGGAGTGAGCAATGATAGATAATGAAACTTTTCAGGCAGAACGACAGAGATTACAAGTAAGAGTAACATTTATAGCAGTATTTTCGCCGGTCAAAGATAATCCGCGAATAAGCGCGAAAGTGCGGAGAAAATCGAATTTGTGGTTACAAATAAATTTTTCGGGAATAGTCGAATATTTGAATAGGGAATCCTCGAATATCGAGAATTGACTGTATTTTAATACTTAAAATAAATTTAGTTTTTAACTCTAATGAAGAATGAGTGTATTTAAAAACTAATGATGACTGATTTCAAGATTTTACTGAGAAGTGCATGTATATGATTAGAAACAGATATCTGGTAAGCAAATCATTCATATAAGAAACACTTTCTCAATTCATATTTTCTTCTCCGGAAAATTAACAAAAACAGACTGAACGTGTTTTGGGAACACAGTCTTCAATTACATAGTGCATATATATGAATGTATATATTTCATTGGCTGATTTGTTGACTAAGAGTCTTTGATTACAACTACATATTATAAACTTTTATTATTTATTGTTTTCTTAGTAATAAAGAACCAGTTAAGAACCTTATGTACAGTCGGTTCCATAAAGTTTTGTACCTAACTCATAGGGGCTAAGCTCACCGGA
>AYEL01072349.1:0-21572 GCA_000484575.1 Olivierus martensii
AACTCGGCTCCTCGGAACAGTAGGCAGACGCTCTACCGATGCTGCTATCAGTCTCTATCGCTTATTCTTGTCAGTTTAGAGCACGTGACGAGCACATCCCGCACGTATACTTCCCTCCCTATTCTCAGTCACAACAGACAAGTCCATTTGAAACTGCCTTGAATCTCGGTACAAGTACCTGACTTTACAATTGATCAACTTCCGGTGAGCTTAGCCCCTACGAGGTAGGTACAAAACTTTATAGAACCGACTGTACCTGAAATTAAATTTGGAAATCTATAGGTACGCCGATTTAGATTATGCTTCCCACTCCTACCTGTTATGTGCTCTTGTGCAATTAAGCCGCAAGAAACCAACCAACCTACTTATTATGTAACTCCAAAGTATTACTGTATTTTCAATAAACAAGTGATATTATCTTAATAAAAATGTTGAGAACTTGAAACATATCACAACAAATTTTTCTTTAGTTCAGTTGTAAGAATTTCACTTCAATAGAACTCCAATAGAAAATAAAAATAAAATCACTAAAATTACTGTATATACAAAAATCAAAGAAAACGATATCCAGATTCATCATAGTATCTCAGAATTTCGAAATTCATTTTATTTACAACATAATTATATTTATTTTAAGATACGTTTGAAGGTCTGAAATAACGAATATTAATCAGATCTTGTTGGAAACGAACGTTGTAAGTGGAATAGTTTGATTAGAAAAAGCAGGTGTGTGATAGAAATAAAATTTTATAATTTTGTTTATTACTTTTTACAAATAAAAACACATCTCGTGATCAATATTTAGATGTTCCGAAACTGAGAAATAAAATATAACAATGCTACTACTAATGTTTTAATATTCCTTCAACTGCTTACATGGATATGAACTGCAAGCATTAGGTATTTATTTAAAATTTTCTCACTATTTGATTAGCAGATACAAAAATATGTTTAAATCTGGGTGAGGAAAGAATCTAATGTTTTTGAAGATAAATGTACGATATGCATGGTTATCATAAAATTTAAGATTCGTTCTGCGCCCGATCTTACCATTTATATTTAAATAATGTATTTCAAATTGGATGAAGTTATTCATCTGTCATGCTTCACTGCATAAAAATAAATTAATGCCTTCACGCTGAGTTGTTTTTCAATTTTTTATTTATATAATTTCATTTTTTCCTCCAGTCTTGTAAAGTATGTGTCCAAAACCATCTTTAGACTTTCCTATATAAGATTCCCAGTTTTATATTCTCTAAAGCAGGCTTTCCAATCCGCGGCCCAACAGAAAATCGTAAACTTCCTTAAAATATTTGAGATTTTTATATCCTAATTTTTTACTTTTCTGAAATTCGCCATATCATCATCAAATATCCCACTAATAAAGAAAAAAATAAATTTCTTTCATTCTTATACTAAAAATATATGAAAAAGTATTGAAGTTAATGAAGTTTTTATTATTTAAACACCTATCTACATTTCTTCTTTCCATTTTCTAAAATATTTCTTATTTCAATGATTAAAACTTCTCAATCTGCTCAATGATTTATTAAAATTTCTCAACGAAAAGAAGTCAAAGATTATTATACTACAAATTGCTTATTTTATCATGGTGGATATCAAATATTGTACATTATTTATTAATATTTTCCTTACAATTATCATTAGAATTAGTATATTTTATGTGCGGCCTGAGACAATTTTTTTTCTTCAAATGTGGCTCAAGGAAACCAAAAGGTTGGACACCCCTACTGTAAAGAAACAGCTAAATCCACTAAGATAATCCTAGATCTCAAACTTGATTGAAAGATTGTGTCCTCTTTGAAGTTTCTATTAGACAAACGTTTGATTTGATTTACTCTGATTTTCTCTTCAAAATTAAATCAGAAAAGATTTTCATATTGCAGGAATTCATAGAAATAGAAATATTCATGAAATATTTACAAAATTATATATTTATAACGCAATATCTTTATTAGATATTATCCTATTCATTAATTTTTGTTTCATTTCTTGATGTTTGAAAATTATTTTGATCATAAACAAAGTTGAAAAGTATATTATACAAAGAATTTTTCAATGTCAAAATATATTTATATATTTTTGCTGATTCCAGTTTTTCAATATTTGCTCGATATCTTTTTGTAATTGGAAATATATAAATATTTTCTTAAAATTCAGTTCATGATATCTAATGTTCTATGCATCGTAGAAAATTAATTCAGATATTGTTAGAACCGGAACTAGATATGATTTTCACTGATTCGCAAAACTGACAGAGTATCATTTGAAATAAGTGAGAAAATATAAGTTTTATGTGTTTTTTTTAGCAAACTTAGATGGATTTTCGATTCAATTAGAACCCAGTGTGCTCAAGACAATTGTGGATTAATATGCCCCTTTGCAAAGATCAGGATATCTCTGTCAGACAAAATGCTCTTAATCAAGCTTTATTTCGAAGTTGAACATTACAACAATTTTGCAGCATTAAATGATAAAACACAATAAGTATCTTATGTTACCTTGATCTTCAACTTGATCAATCTAAAAACTTGAGGAACGGGTAAGGCTGGAAGATAAACCTTGAGATGGAAGGCCATCAACAGCGCAAATGGTATGATTTAAAATAAGATCACATTGAGCTTTCCCTATTGAATAGAAGCCGAGATATTAAGCGTGCGACGTTTATTTTAGGACACACTGTATATAAATTTTATTCAAATCAGATAATATATAATTGCACTATTATATTGACGAATAACAGATCTAATTTAAATATGCTTTTATCTATTTAGGAATGAAAATGATATATATAACTCATATTTTGCAGATCTAATAAATAAAATGAGTGCAAGTAGAATAATTTGTGTGCTGTTATTGATCCTAACAGGATTAGCATCAGCAAGTATAAAAAGTTGTCCTTCATTCCGAGATATAATGGAAGATTGTAGATGTGATGAGTTTAGTAGAGAACTGCATTGTAAAGATATTATGAATCCTCACAGTTTGCAGTCCATTATGCATATTCTTTCAGAATTCCCTCTTTCTGTATTCTCGTATGTATATTGTTTTCTTGATATATACTACATATAAGTTTCAGAGAATTATTCTTAATCAATTATTATTCACAACAATTCATTGTTGTTTTGTTCTGTTTCAGAATATCAGATTCATTTTTGATGTATATACCAAGTGGAATGTTTAAAAGAGCACCAACCGAAACATTGGAGATTTACAACAGCGAAATTTTAGGTTGGGAATCTGAAAACGGTTCCGTGGTTTTCGAAGGAACAGAAAATACTTTAGAAACCATCACCATGTATAAAGTTAACGGAATGAATTCCTGGAAGTGGTCTGTTTTTTCAACATTAAGAAAACTTGAACATTTTAGCATTGGAAACGGAAATCTCGATTATGTCAATAAAGATTTTTCATTGATATCACCTAAGAGTTTACGCAAATTACATCTTGATTTCGTTAACTTAAAAAGCATCCACCCGGAAGCTTTTTCTAACCATGAAGAATTAATAATGTTAAGTTTAGCTGCAAATAAATTACAAGAAGTAAAACGTTCTGTTTCCAAATCCAGCAAAAGAATTGAAATATTTGATTTTGAGGTAAGTAATTATTAAGTAAAAAGAATTTGTTGTTTTGTTATTTTCCAAATTCAATTTCGTTTAATTGGAAGATAACTGGTTTGAAAATGTTTATTTTTCAGTCACAACAAATTGAAGAGTCTTCCAGAAGACATGTTTATTGGAATGCCAAAATTAGTTGTTATATCATTAGAAGGCAACAGGATAAGATTCTTATCTGAAGAGTTCTTCCCTTCTCTCATTGGAAGAGATTGGAACATGTATATTAATGGTGAGTTTTAATTAATGTTATTTCTATGTCTTGTTCAATATAAATGTTGTTTTAAAGTTATCGACACGATAAATATTAATTTCAGGCAACGATTTATATTGCTGCACAGATATGAAATGGATTGTAAACAAACAGATCAAAGAGCGAGTTGTGGGAAGATGTAGTCATCCGCAGATATTAAAGGATAAGGAGATCACTCAACTAGAAGATTTTGATTTTACTCATGGTTTATGTTAAATACTGTATTTAAATATAGTAATACCAAACAATTGTCACATTAGTAATTCTGTGAATAATGGCAAAATAAATACAATGAATTCTCATTAAGTGTTAACAGAGTGTCCAGTTAGAGTTTAAGACTATTAAATATATTTTTAAAATAACAATTTCTTAAAAATATACAAAATTTCAAATATCTAATAAAACTTTATACATCGCTCTATCTGTCGAATAATTTATCTGTAAAGAACAACGACCTAAATATATTGATTAGACTGCTCAATGTTAGCAACAAATGAAGTCGTCCTGTTATATTGATTTACCCACCAGTAACTTCGTAAAATCGATGATATAATAAATTCACTTTGTTTTGATGGCCAGACGTGTCCCATTTATGTTAGTAAATATGATGTCCATATCCAAATAATTAATAAATAGGGTGTATTTCCCCAATATGCCATATTATACCACATAATCCCACTACTTCATGGCTAGTATTGAGCAATCTATCCATATATTTAAATCATTGGTAAGGAATATTTGCTTTCTAGTGGTATCATATATCTTAGGAAAAATTGTGTAAATTAATACTTAAAACCGACTGTAGAACACAGAAAATTCTACAAAACACCTTCCATTTTAATGTATCTATATGATTTTTTTTTAATCAACACACGATATTTGTTTCGTCACACTATTTTTCTCCCGCAAGAAAATAAAACGTAATCGTCCTATTCCTATCTGTACCTGCATTTATTAGTGGGTAATATGATCAAATGACTTTCGTGAAATTCAAAGCAGTGATTGATTAGTTGATCTTTAATCAATCGACTATACACATCCGTTAATTCATTCGTCTTGGTTGATAGCTCATATTTGTCAACGAAATAACAAAATACTTTCAACTTTAAATTTTTCTAAGCTATATCTTCGTTAGTCAACATAGCAATCTATAATCACCTGAAAAAGGCTTATAATGATCTTAAGACATGGCCCAATGAGGTATAGGCCATGGTCGCCGTGAAACTACTAGAGGGATCCTTCATTCGAGATATAACTCGGTTTTAATCATAACCAAGCTCATCAGGACAGAATTTTCCCCCTCCAGATCCACTTAAAGCTCTTTCGCCATTAAACCGCACATAGCCAACCAATCCTGTATTTTTAAGATTTGAAAAATGTATTTTAAGAGTAATCGCGTTTACTATAAATTACAGTCATCTAATAATAATTGCATTTTTTCCGAATATTGCACTATCCCCTACTCACACAATTACTGATAATCAGTCTAAGTTTTGCAATCTAGATGATGAAAAATATTTTCATAATCAATGTGTGTATTAATGTAGACATCCATTTTATTTTCCATATCCCTTCCAATTATTATTATTATTATTATATATTGTGGAAATAACAATAACTGGCCTTCTTGCTTTTTGTAATATTTAAAATATGGCTATGGAAAGTTGTTTCAATAATATTAGTCTGTTTCTTTAAAAATGAAAAATTTAAAATGCTAGAGGAAAATAATTTTTATGTTGGTTCAATTGAAACATGTCTTATTAAATGTATAATCGACATATATAATTTGAATTAATTAATTTACTTATTACAATCATGTGAATTGAAAAATATGTCATATATGTGATTATTTCAATAACTTAATGCATATTTTTTTGTTAACAGATGACGCCACTTTCAGGGAGAATACTAAGTGACGGGGCGAAACAAGCACTTCTACAGGTTGCCCACCCTTGTGGAGGGGTGAGCCGGATTGTGGAGGACGGGGATCGACGGGCCGGCCCCGGACCCCATGATAAATATTTTCAAGGAGTGGGACCCGAGACTCGACTGGGTCCTCCAGAGTGTAAAGCCGAAGTTTCCATGCGGCCAATCCGGCCGATCCCTCTTTTGGGTTAGTAAAAACCCGTTTAACGCGGTCATGCGACGAATCCGGCCGACTCCCAGAGATGGTTAACTAATGTTTATAGATTCGAACCCGGATCCTCCAAAGTGGAAAGCCGAAGCGTTTCCACGCGGAATCCGGCCGACCACTCCAGAGTGGAAAGCCGAAGCGTTTCCACGCGGCCAATCCGGCCGACGACCCACGATAAATATTTTCAAGGGGTGGGACCCGAGACTCGAACCCGGGTCCTCAGAGTGGAAAGCCGAAGCGTTTCCACGCGGCCAATCCGGCCGACTCAACCTTGGGATATGGATAACGTTTCCACCCGGCTAACTAATGCATATTTATTCAAGTATCTATGAACTCGATAACTTTTCTAATTATTTTCTTCAAAATGATTATCGGTCGGCTGGATGGTCGCGTGATAAAACTTTGGCTTACCATCCTGGAGGATCCGGGTCTCACACCTCCAGTTTTCAGGAGGCGTCCGGGCCCTGTCCGTTGAACCCCATTCTTCAACCATCTGGTTGATCCCATCATGGATGCTGGCCAGCCTCTGATGGATTCTATAAGTGGCAGCCGTCAGATACAGAAAATCCGATGAGGATATGGCGGCTTAATCTGACCAACCAACCAACCAACCCAAAATGATTATCGATTATAATCGTTGAATCGTCTAGCAAAATTACTTCCAGTTTGAAAGCGGATATTGATGGTTACTTTTATTTTCTGCGCAATTTTCAGATTATCGATTTGATTGACGAGTGCACTAATTTAATAATAGCAGTGATGCAAAGTGAAAGTCGATATTATATTCATTGCTAAAATATTTTCAGAAATCATAATTTCTCTAACGATCATAGATTTCTCTTAATCTACATTATTAAAGTTTATATTATTATCTAAATTATTATTTTCATTAATTTATATGATTGAAATAATTGGTCCTTATATAGAATTTCTACTTTTATAGTTAGTTGTTCATTGTTGAATTATATATTGCATAACTAAATCAGTTTTATAAGCCAAATCAAAATTCCATCTGTTGTAAATTCTCAAATTCAAAGATCGTAAGACATGGCCCAATAAAGCTATAGACCCTGCTCTACCGTGAAGTCACTATAGGGCTTCTTTACGAGATGTAATTCAGTTTTAATCATAGCAAACTGGCGTGGAACAAGTCCTCTCCTTCAGAGCAATCTAAGATTTTTACAGAAACTTATAAAAAAGCATCATTTATTACAATTTATATTCTAGAATGAAAGAAATGGAATAATTTCCAAAATAAAAGAATATTTTTTTTCTTTATTTTTCTCAATATTGAGAATTGTTAGCAGCGAAGGATCTCGATGCACCACTCTCCTCTTCACTATCTCACATTGCTGCATAAACATAGCTAATATTTTTGAATCGGGAATGTAATGACATCAGATACGTAGTCACTGAGAAAGATACAAAAAACTTTATTCGTTTTTTCAAAGCAACAAATAGTTAACACAATATAAAGAGGATGATACTCTTCTCTGGAAATGTCTATATAGATCACACCATTCGAACATTGGTTGAGCATTTAACAAAGCAAAACAATAACGTCATCTAAAGTAGCCATATATATAGATTTCAAAAATATCTTAATAATATATTTGGCTTATTTTTTAACATATTAGGCGTTTCTGATTGGATAATATTATTCCTAAACGGTTATACTATTTCTTATATATTCAGAATTTTTCGTAAAACTAGAAAGTTTTAGACTGAAAAATTTTTAAATCAAAAATTATCCTTAATTCCTTTCCTCTACGTAATATAATTGATTTTATCACGTTAATGCCAGTTGCTGCAAGCCATTAAAATTAATTATAAAAATAATTTATATTGATCATTTTTAATATCCATTTTATTATAATACTGATTTTAGTAAATTTAGTTTTATGCATTAAGGTGTGCCTTAATGCATAAAACTAAAATTACTAAAATAAATTTAAATGTTTACCTTTCTAAAAATATTCTAATACTCTAGTTTATTAAAAATTATGTACTTTCATTGAGTTTATATATGATTTTTTTGAACTAGCGAACGTCAAACAAAATAAATTTACTAAAAATGACCTTGGTAGCAATTACTTAATGAATATGAAGGTAGTTGCTACCAAATGATTTTAATATGAAAGTATATTTGTTTGGCATCATAAAAAGGAAATCAATAATCAGCAGTATTCTATGTATAAGTAATACTTCCATTACGTCATCGTCGTCATCAAATTTCTGCATTTTACTCCGTGAATTATTGGCATGAAAAATCATTTCATAGTTGAACAGGATGAAAGTGCTTTGCTTCTGTCACAAAATATTTCAGAAATATAATTTATAAAATCAATTTTAAATATTTCAGAATGGAAGGAAGAGATTTATTATTTCCGGAATTTGTCTTTGCTCCTATGTTCACAATGATGAGAATGAGTGGCGTAGATATCAAAAATAAAACGAAAAAATTATATTTTCACTTGTGCGTATGGATTTTGAAAATATTCTTTTCCGTTCAGTCTATTAAATATTTTAGCATATTCGTGGTTAATGACGAAAAATTAGCGCTGACTGTCTGTGATAATAATACTTTATTCGGAAAACCTGCAAAATTTTTCAGATTGCTCTTTTTTATACTAAACACATTGATAATCAAATATTTAATAATTTGGGATACTCAAAAATACAGGAAAATGTTGAGGAATTGAGAAAAATAATATTTGATGTTGAGAAAAATACAGGAATTGGATATTGTGGTCTAAAATAATAAATCAACCGATATTCCGAAAACTGTTTCTTCAGAAAATCATTAAAGTACAGAACAAACTCGTTTTCTTATGGACCATAACTATTTCTCTGATCTCCTTGGATGTCACCTTTATTGTTGGTTATATGTTTATATTGATTGAGTATTATCAATGGATAATTATAAAAGTAATTTGTTTGGCTACGACTGTGTTCATGGATATATATTTTGTGGTCTGTGAATTGGCTCATATTATTTTTCTGCTTTTTCTCTGCGAAATGCAAAAGATGCAGTTTTCACTAATCATAAAAATGGCAAATAAATTACCATTAAGAATTATATGGAAATGTGTTCAGAATGCCAAAGCTACCTTGAAAGTGTGCAATGTTATCCAGAACGATTTATCTCTTACTTTGGCAATTATAGCAATTTCCATTGAGTTTTCTCTAGGAAGATATCTGCTATTAAGTGATGAAATAAATTTGAAAATAAAATATTCAGCAGAAGTGTTACTACTGCTTATAATTCTACTTGTAATGATATATTTATATTACCTGGTTAAAGTTTCTGAATATGTAAGTTGAAATATATTATATATTTAATATTTAATTAATTTGCAAATTTCATTGAAAAGATTCAATATATTTGAATATAGATCTATTCTTCGAGAAACAAAGAAATTAATTGTAATATTTTTCGTAAATAAGTTGTAACCAGGAATAGGTTTTCGTAAATCATATCTGATAGATCTGAGGCCATACCGATAAGATTTTTCTGAAATGTAGATGAAGAAAGCGAACCAGCAATAAGAAAATATAGCCTATACCGAAACCGATACGAAAATGAATTTAGTAAATATACATATATTTACGTGTAAAAAGTTGAGCAAAATATAGCAAAATATTTAAACTAATCAAATCTAATTATATAAGAATTTTTTTCCTGTTTTTACTCCTTCTTGGGTTATTTTTATGCAATCTTTTCCCCAAACGCAAATCGAAGCTAGTAAAGATGTAGATGCGATGTGGGTAAACCGATAGGACGGTCAAATATACATTTAGAGCCTACTGCAGGCTCCCAATGGAAGACGTGACTACCCCATTCCATGGTAATAGCCTACGGCATTTGGGGGCGGAAGGTAGGTATATTCTGCCCCCAGAAACAGGAAAATATAAAAATTTATATCATCTTGTAAATATTGTAAAGTAGTCAAATAACCACATTTCGTTCTCTTTATTTTCCCCTTTGTCAGGCTGACATTCAGACGCGTTGTATATCATTGGTATACCGCATTGTTTAATTAGCTCCTGTTAGAGACATAAATAACAAAACAAAAATGATAGTATGTTATGAGATTGTTCAAGTTTCGACCAAGGGTAGCATATGTCGTTGCACTATACTTATGAAATGATCCTGTCACGTTTGTATTAAAGAAACAATTTCCAAAATGTTGAAGGGACTGTGTTACTTTTGAAAAAAAATCTGAAAACGTTTTAAGAGTTTACCTATCCTAAATCTTAGCCTACACACTTTGAAGCACCAAAGTGAATGAACCTACAGAAATCAATATCTTATTTAATTGTGGCTGTATTAATGAGCAAAAAATAAGAAGTACACCATATTTGCGGATTTTTCTCTTATCGTTAATATACATAACACATTTTAATTTTCAATATTCATGTTATAAAATATTTAACATAAATCATATATTTTACAGCAGCAGATTATCTATTCCAGAATATATGAAATTTCTTTATCTCAGAAGACAATGGAAGATATAATTTTGGTAAGGAATCAAACATTTCTTTTCATAAATATATATATAAGTTTGCTCAGAAACTCACTTAAGCTTAAATAATGGTAATCATTTTTTTCAGGCCTGTAACCTAATGAAACAATGCAAAGAATGGAAACTATCGCTAAACTTTTTAAATTCCTTTCCCATCACGAAATTTACTGTTCTAAATGTAAGTATAAGCTCTGATTATGATGATCGCTTTTAATTTTTAAGTTAGGTTAAATTGGTTAGGTTAAACTGTCATATCCTCATGGGATATTCATTATCTGGCGGCGGCCACTTATAGACCCCATCACTGGCTGGCCAACACCCATGATGGGGCCATGGCTGAAGGATTGGGTTCAACGAACCGGGCCCCTCCTGAAAAACTGGAGCTATGGGATCCGGATTTGAACCCGGATCCTCCAGGTTGGTAAGCAGCAGCTTTACCACGCGGCTATCCGGCCGATTTGAAAAATGAAAAATCTCCAGACAATTGTATGCTTCAATGATCGATTTATAACATTAATGTAAATATTTTTATATAAATATTGAAATCTTCATATCCATCCTTTCAATATCCTCAATTTCACTTTAATTCAATATGGAAAAATTTAATAGAAAATTCATAAATACACTAAACGTTCATAATTTAAGTTCATTTCATTTCATCACTCAAGTATTGTGTCATTATAGCATGATCAATTATTAACTTCCCATTGGTTGTACAGTCTCAGTACTTATCTGTTGTGTATGTTTGGTTTTGTTCTATTCTATCTGTTTATTTTTCAACTGTATTTCTATTTTCCGTTTGTATTTTCTGTTCTGTCAGCATACTTTTGTATATAATTTGTTTAGTATAGTCGTAAGACGCTCATGACCCCATGATTTATAGTTGTTGCTGTTTCTCTCGTTCTCCTAATGGCCTGTCACACTTCTTCAAGCAGGAATCATTTTATCTTTCCTCATGCTTACTTCAATCATCATTCTCCTTCAAGGGTTATATTCAGGATTATTCTCATCAATTTCTATAATTTATATATCATCATAACATTATCATAAGAAGAACAAAGAAGAGTGAGTACAGTACAATATTTTAGAAATTTAGAAAGAGAGACGTATAGACTACATTCACATAATTATTATTATTATTATAACTGTTTTATTTTGTCATTACTTATTGTTGTTAATGTCTTATTGTGCCTAATTAATAAGTTAAACGTTAAGTACTGTATATATTGCATATATGGAATAGTATACGCTATTTTCCGGGGAAAGTTGGAACTTATAGATACGGGTGTTCTACTATATATATATTTTAATATATAGTGATATATATTTTTATATGTAATAATTATATTTTCTGTTTTACAGATGTGCTTATTCTTTGTCACTCATGCTTTTACGATTATTCAAATTAATTATAACTTTTGAGAAGTAAAATAAACAATAAGATGGAATGATATGTGAGACCTCTTGATGACGTATTATGGGATCTTTAAATTTGATAAGCTCAGGAATTATGCTTTGAACTGTTGCTGTCTTGGCGTAGGTTGGCTGGTTTGTTGGCGTTTAATGGCACATGGGCCTCATTGGCCAAACTGCGCCAGACACAAGGTAATGGCAAGGAACGGCAGAATGTTGAGACACTGAATTGACTCAGACAACAACAGTTTTAACAATTTTTATCACGTTTATTTGGCAAGAGAGTGTTTTTTTAGATATTGTACAAAAACCATCGGAGAAGAATAAATACTTTGGCGTTGTTGAAGACCAGAATTTCCATCGTTGATTCTGTGGATACAGTAGACAATTACAAGGCGTACACTTGTCCTCGAGTAGAAAGTTCGTTTGCGCATTACGAAGAATTATCGAATATTCTGTGGCTATACGTTCTGACATTGTTATTCTCACAAGAATTATATTTTCTTTCTGTCGACTCTTGAAATATGTAGATGCGACAGGAGACCTTGTTCGATGTAAAATTATGGAAACCGATTGTTCATCACCGAAACTACAAACCGATTTTACCTAAGTTTAGGCACATCTGGTATCTTTGACGATCGAGACTCGACTGTCTTGTAGAGAAAAAATTTTTGTTTTTTTTTTATTCCAAATCGAACATCTGATCTTAAATGGTTATACCCTAAGGAAGAAAAACTATTCTGGAGGAGACATACCTGCCCGTTTTTCATCCTATCATATAAACATAAATATCAATTTTCTTTCTATACTTTAATCTTATCTCACAACCTACATGTAAATGCAATCTTTTCTGCGTCACTTAGGCTTGTAGCAATTATTATTTTATGTGATAGATGACTAAAATTCTTCATTCAATGGTAGATATTTATCATTTATTTTATCCTTTCCTTAGGATTTCATTTTATAAAATAATTAAAGGAATATGAAAATTTCTAAGGTCCGGTAAATCGGATTTTATATTGCTGATTTAGCTTGCTGCGTTTCACGAATTCAAATCTCTAGTATACACTGATAGCTAATTTGTAGAGCGATTTTGATTTTGACCTTTTCAGACGATTTTGAGAGGGTTAAAATTTATTCTGTAGATTATCTAGCATAATAATATGGCGGAATGTAGTAGTTCCAAACCGAAAGCTAAAAATAATCTCGATTTAGATAATTTAGATTACATTTATCTTAATCAAGATCGGATACTTCTGAAAAAGATGGATCCATATACGTGCTTTCTGCGGGCAGGTCAGTTTGATTGTTACCCTTACCATATATATATATAGTATAAGATGAACATTTTTAAAAGTAAAGAATTAAACCTGAGATACAAATATTGAAAATAGCAAATTACTTAATCGGTGCCTTCATGTTCAAACGAGTTGCTGTTGTAAACTTCGTGTCCTGTAACTATCGCCAAAAGCGTAACTATCGTTACGCTTTCTGGCTGATTTATTCCTCATATAACGCTCTGTATGTAATCTTTAGATTTTCGAACATTATATTTTCGTTAAAAACTTGCGTAAACACTACTTCCATCAATGTATAGACAGAAATCTCCTGCCACTTACAGAATGCAGACTGGATATGCAAAATGTATTCTTTCACACACTAAAACATCATCATCATCATTTACAGCTACAATTCTCTCTATTACAACTAGTCCCCATACATTCCCCTCACAGAACATTACACCCAAAAATCAACGACCAAAAAAAACGGGTAGACATTATAAAAAGCCGATATCAATCGATGTCACTTTGTTGATATTGATTTCTCAATATCAGGAGAAAAAGGAGCTATAAGAAGTCGCCAGAAATAGGTGAGAAGAAATGGTGGTGGCCATACCAAGAAGAGGGATGATCTCAAAGAATAAAAAAGGTAGAGCATCAGTTGTTCCTCTCACATAATATCGAATTAAGTCCGCTTATTGTAAAATTGTAGATAGAAACTGATAATTGATAAACATAAATGAAAATGATTATGAATCAATAAAATCAAGATTTTATTGATTCATAATCATTTTCAGTAAGGTGGAGTGGGGTAAGTGCACAAGGTTTTTACAAAGTTGCTGCTGTCAGGGGGCCGTGAAAAAGATGATAAGGATAAAATATCACTTAGCTACTATACTATATTAGAGAAAATTCAAGTTTCTATATATCGAAATTTTTCTAAGACATCTTCAATTTCAATGTATGGAGGTCCAACTATAATATAGTGTATCTCTCACCTCATCTGTTAGAGGAGTGGAATAGGGTCTGATAACGAATTAATCTATTTTACATAGTCTTATATGGAAAATTTCTCAATTCGACATTACTTCAGCAACGGATTAGTGTCGAATTGCGCGGCACCATTGTATTGTCCTTCTGGTGAACAGTTATTGCTGTAGACAACTCGGAACAGATGAACTTTAATTATAGACATCCTGTATATAAAGTTGTGCCAGTTACCAATCTTCCCTATTTCAATAATTTATTATGGAAATTATATTTCAATTTGTATCATTTCACATATGTTTTGCATTATTCAAGGCTGCATTCTAGGTGCAGAATGATGTATGTTTTGTTTATTTGTATGCATGTGTACAAGTGTACACAAGCATACCTAAGCATGCATATGCATGTGCATGCACGTATGCACACAAATATATACACATATGAATTGGATATATTTGATTGAAGATATAAGAATGGAGAATAAATCAGTTTGGAAAGATTGTTATACAGTTGGTATTTTGAAATGTGATAAGACCTTAAGGGGATGACATGTCATATTATGGTGTGAACCTTATTGTGAAATGGATGTAACACTTACATAAGCTATTTTGAATGAAGAATGTGGTTTTGAGTGATTGGACTAAGATTATGATTGTCTCCATTTGCAAGGAGGAAGAGTGAGAAACGTACATGAAAGAATAATAGGGATATAAACTGATAAATGTTACTGGAGATCTTAACATTATTGTAATTGAGAGTATAAAAAGGGTAACTGATGAGACTATATTAGACATTATAGCTTCAGGAGTAGAAGAGGATATATAGATCAAATTTTCTTATGCATGTTATTGTTGTGAACTATATATTTTTTAATTCAGACTCTGCTTCTAAGACAAGAAATATTAAATACAAGCACTATAAGCAGTAAAATAATTTATTCTAAACAGAAGAAATGTTTTTGATCCATTATGAATCCTCTTCAGCTTCTAAAGGAACAGATTTTAAATTTAAAAAGTTTAACATTTACAGTAAAAGTTTTAAATATTAAACAGAGTAACAAAAATTATAAACAAACTATTAATAAGAGATACATATTATAAATAAATATGGACATATTAACAAAATAACAATAAAACTCAACTTCAAAAGTTCATAAGTTACAGATAATTCCATAATTCCATCCGTTTGAGAATGATGTACTAGGTTGCTCGTTTATGATGTTCGCATGCATTCCCCTTTCTGCTATAACAAGTGATTCCTGTAGATATGAATGTTTGTGTTCAAAACCCATTCTTACAATTCTTGCTTGTTTCCAGTTTATATCTAACTCATATTCGTAAAACCTCTTAGCTAGTGATGTACTTAAACGGGCATTCATAATATCTTGCTGATGTTCGTTGATCCTTTGCGATCGTTACTCCAATATATTCTTCACGCTGTTCTATAGTCTTATTATATATAGGAGTTTTATATGCTCCTAATTGCTGCTATTTTGAATATGGCTTTTTATCATTTCTCAGTATAGAACTTTTAACTGCTTCTCTAAGGGATTTGTCCTGTTGACTGCCTTCAATTTTTTCTAATTAAGCCTTTTTAATATGCATAAAAAACAAAAAAAAATGTAAATTGCAATATCTCGCTTAATTTTCATCAATTTTTTTGAAATTTTCATAGTTTATTACATTTTTTATTATGATTCTAATAATGTCAAACAAATTCTATCAAATTTTATTTCTTTCACAATGTTTCATTCATTATGTGAGATTGGAGAAAACGCGATTTTTATAAATGAAATCTTAGCCATCCAACAAAATAATTGATATTTTCTGATAGTGGCAAGTCTTCTGAATAAAATGAGGTATGAATGAAGAAAATTGAATTATATTTTAAAAAATTATTGATAAAAATGTGAAGTTTTATGCAAATTTTACTTAATTTAGTTAGTTAATTAATTAGTCAAAAATTGACAAAAATTTATTAAAATATTGTCATTTTTATAATAAAATATGTTTATTGATATGTTTTTTCTTCATTTCAATAATTTTTATTTTAATCTTTTATAAATTTTCAAATTTATAACAAAAAAACATAACATATATGAAAATCGTCCACAATCCTTCATAAACAGCTATAACATTTTCTACTTTACTCTCACTGGCCTTGAGATAGTTTGTTGACACTCTACATCCAATACCACAAGCAGCGCAGTAAAGTAGGCTTGGCTGCAATTTCCTGCTAAACGACTGGCTGTTATAAAACAATAAAAGTGCCATGCCCATTTTTATTGCCTGGGGGTTGTTTACATTAGGATTTTTTTTTTATTTTACTAAATTATCTGTAAAAGTAAAGCAATAAATGATCAAATAAGTAAAAATATTCTATATTTCAATAAAAGACCAAATAAGTAAAAATATTCTATATTTTAACAGAATTAACCAAAATTTACTTATTATCGGCAAAATTTTTTCAATTTTAAGAATTTTACAGTTCATCATAGTAAAATTCCATGTAATAATCAGTCCTATACAGCACTAAAGCAAGTGGAATATTTTTTTATTGTGGCATAACGTTTTCGAACCATATGCGGTTCCTCATCCTGGATGAGGAACCGCATATGGTTCGAAAACGGTTCGAAAACGTTATGCCACAATAAAAAAATATTCCACTTGCTTTAGTGCTGTATAGGACTGATTATTGCTAAAAGTAAGCAAGTTGTTATTAAATTATTTGAAAATTCCATGTTTTGCTTAAAATTTAAAAAATAAATTTATCTCCCCAAAATAAAAATAAGGTTACTAAAATATAATAGGATAGAAAACAAAATCGATAAGATTCGATGAAAAATAATCCAAATTCTACAAATACAATCCATTCACATTTTCTGTCTTTAGAACGGAATTAAAAAGAAATTTTGGTAATCGGAAAATTTAGGACCTCTTGTCAGAGGCACCTATTTTCACTCAATAAACACACAAAAACTGCTCTGCGATAGGTCCACTGTATAATTTAGGATTGAATTTTATTTATATCGCTTTTTATTGTTTTTTTGTTCTGCCATCTTGCTGTCTTATCACGGCAAAGGAACTCAATAGGTTATACATATCTATTTCGTATAGTAATGATATATATTTTTGCTGTTCTTGTTGGTCCGATGTCAATCCTCTGCTAGTTGACGTGTTTGCTACTACATTACAGTAAGACCCCGCTTAATGATGTTTCAATATAACGTGATTTTTTCAAATTCTATATTTTTTATTGATTCACTTTGGCATGGTTTTTCAAACCGTTTTACTCACATAAATGCAAAATCGCAATAATTTGTTGCTTTGAAACTCCTATACCATCTCACCATGCTTTGATATAGTGATTGCAAATTTATCGACTTTTTCTATTACCAGTAATTCAGTAAAATTTTAAAACAAAGCCGGTATACCGATAAATTACTGGGAATTCTTTAAACTGTGAATAAAAAATAGAAAATTCATAATAATAAGATATTTTATTTGATTCTTATATACAGTATGTGTGACAAAAGTATATGAAAAGAAATTGTATCTATAAAAAAATTCAACAATTTTACAACAAATAATAAGTAATACTTATACATGAATAATTTTAAATAAAATTCAACAATTTTACAACAAATTATAACTAATACTTATACATGAATAATTTTTCACAATGAAAACAATTATAAAATATATAATTAAATACATGATCTATTTGTCATGATGTTTTAAAAAATAAGCACGTAAGAAACATAACTGATCAACACTTTGGTCTCCTATTATGATCTAATTTTTGTACAAAATAATTCCGCCATAGAAAAGCTCTCAAATTCCACATTAGTCGGTTTAATAATTATTAAAGAATCGTACACTATTTGAATATATTGCCCCCTTATATTTTCCTGTTAAAAATACTCCAGTTCTTTTTTAATGATTTTATTAATAATATTTATTTTTGTGTCAAGTGGATTATCGTGTTGTATTTCTGTTTTCTTTTAATCAATAATTTTACGTTTCTCTTTCATGGATAACGTAATTGCAGATGTTGAAGGAATTGTATATACTGAATTTTCAGAATCAGCAACATTTACTATTTCAGTTTCAACCTGGCTGACCATAGTATGCATATCGTTTTTATTGCACAGATATATGCATTCATTCAATTCCAAAATTTTATTTCTGATTGTAGTTTTACATGTTTTATTAATAACGAATAAATAGCACTAATGGGTATTACAGTAATGACTTTAACAAACTAATTTATTTCAGAATTACAGAGTACTTTCGGTCTAACATCTAGACCATCATCAGCGTATAGATGGTCTAGATGTTAGACCGAAAGTACTCCGTAATTCTGAAATAAATTAGTTTGTTAAAGTCACTACTGTAATACCATTAGTGCTATTTATTCGTTATTGTATTGGTGTTACAGTCAGTTGATATTTTGTTTTATCGGATGTTTTATTAAAAATTCTATAATCCTCATCTTCCCACTTATTAAGATCAGTATCGAAAAGTTGTTGCAAAATATCTGAATATACAGTTCATTGTTCATTATTCAAGGCCTCCTTAAGTTCATTACTCAACATCATATTCTGATCAGTTCGTCCAGCATGAATTTTAGTGTAACACGGCAATATACATTTTAAGAACTGTGAGGATCCGAAGATCCCCCGGTGATTTTTTGAAATTGTAAAATTCAAAATATTTATTTCAAAACAAAAAAAAATATTAACTTTATCGGATGTTTTATTAAAAATTCTATAATCCTCATCTTCCCACTTATTAAGATCAGTATCGAAAAGTTGTTGCAAAATATCTGAATATACAGTTCATTGTTCATTATTCAAGGCCTCCTTAAGTTCATTACTCAACATCATATTCTGATCAGTTCGTCCAGCATGAATTTTAGTGTAACACGGCAATATACATTTTAAGAACTGTGAGGATCCGAAGACCCCCCGGTGATTTTTTGAAATTAAAATTCAAAATATTTATTTCAAAACAAAAAAAATATTAACTTAAATTAAATAGATAAAAAAATTAATAATCAAAAACAGGACCTTCCCTTGCTCAATATTTCCAACCTTGTGTGGGAAAGTTCCGTGTTCACCATGGGAAACTTCCTTCTTTAAAAATAATAAAAAATCAAGGAGGGAGAAGATTATTCAGTATTGAAGAGGAGCAGTCAGCAGAGAACTAGAAGACAGAGAAGTTCAAAAGACAAAAATAACGACAACATCAAAAAATGTAAAGTTAACGAAAAATGAACTCGTCCCATCGGGGACGACACCCGACGAGACGAAGACAATGAAGATGGTGATGACAGTTGGTAGCGAATGAAGAACGGAAGCAATGGACAATGATAACAACGGAAGAATGGACCGTTGGTGAACTGTTTTAGTGGATTATTAAAAGGAAACTGAAGAACTTTCGAACAGTTAGTGTTAGTGCCAAATTAGGATTACGGCAAGATGATGATGATAACAATCTCTCTCTCTCTCCCAGGTATGTGTACGGATTGAGGAACTCTCGCTCTAGAAAATGATTTAATGAATCAATTTATTGTATTGTTTTAATTCAGATCATCGCTTTGCCTTTGTTAATCGCTTTACGCTTTTTATAGTATTAATTAAATTCTTGTTATTTTTTATAACTTTTTCATTCGAATTAATTCCTAATCCCGGACCTCGGCATCACGGATCCGCATGCCAAACGCAATGATTCGTGCAAAAGACGACAATTTTACCAGCTCATAACCTCCGTGGGCCTCACAGAACAGAGTGTTTCGACAGTAACTTACTGGTTGTAACACTAATATTGTATCAGACAACAATTGAAGATCATTGTCATTAAAATTAATATCTAATTTTAAATTTGTCAGACTTTTTCTGACACAGTTTTGAATCTTAGAAAAACATTCTAACAGCACGTTTACAATCTACAATTAAGGAAAGTTCCTTATCCATTTCTTCTTTTACATGTTTTTGTAATAGATCATCATTTTTGTTGGTTTGACTACTTTTCGTATTTTGTTTATGAGAGAAAGCAAATTTATGTTTTGTACAGAATTTGTTTGAGAACTAGTTACCATGTTCTGTATTACTTTTAAAATCCCGCCATTATATGCAGTATCTCTGTCGTATTCTTCGTCGAAGTTGTTACAATACTCAGAATGGTCTTCAGCTGATTCAACAGATTCCAGTTCTTCTTCTTCAGTTTCTTCTACTACTATATCATTTCTATTATACAAAACTTTGATCACAGCCAACTGGATTCCATACGCTAAACATAATACATTAATAGACCACAGCCCAGCGAATAAGTACAAAAAAGTGTATTACCGTATTTATTCGAATCTAAGCCGCAATTTTTTTCCAATGTTACTGCTACTGAAAAGTGGATGCGGCTTAGAATCGAAGGTGGAAAATTCGTTGGATGGAAGAAATTGAATTTCCACCGCTTTGAAATGAAAAATGTAATCGTCCATTCTGGCCACCTGCATCGATGACTCATCACATTCCGCAGTTTATCTTCAGTATTCAGTCTAGCCTGTACTTCATTATCTGCACGTATTTAGGAACTTTTTTGTATATGCTTTTTTTTAATCCCCAAATACAGGTATAAAAGATATCGGCAATGGCATCCAGACGAGTTCACTATGACGCAAGTATGAAAAGGAAAGCGATTTTATATGCAGAAGAAAACGGAAACAGAGCAGCAGCCAGAAAATTTGATACGGATGAAACAAATATAAGTCGATGGCGTAAACAACGTGATATGATTTTTGCTTGTAAATTTTCAACAAAGTCTTTCACTGGACCAAAAAAAGGAATAAAGTAGATGATAGTGTCTCTCAATTAGTACGTGACACTCGACCTAAAGCATTGCCAGTTACAATACAAATGCTGCAATGCAAGGCAAAAGAAGCCATTCATAAATTTAGAATCAAGAATTTTAAAACATCAAGAGGCTGGAGTGAAAAATTTATGAGAAGGGGAGGATTTTCTTTGAGACGGAGAACTTCAATCTGCCAAAAACTTCCTGCAGATTTCGAAGATAAACTCATGCAGTTTCAATGCCACGTCATCGGTTTATGGACAAGATATCCGTATGAATTCAAGAACATTGGAAACGCGGATGAAATCCCCCTGTACTTTGATATACCTTGGAATTATACTGTAAATTCAAAGGGTGAGAAAGAGGTGAAAATCTTGAGTACATGATACGAAAAACAACATATCACTGTAATGCTGTGTGTTACAGCAGACGGCCATAAATTACCTCCGTATTTGATTCTTAACAGGAAATTAGTGCCTAAAAACGAAAATTT
>AYEL01072351.1:0-129640 GCA_000484575.1 Olivierus martensii
TAGTTTTCTGCTCCCTTTGGGGTGCTTGATTTCAATGAATCCCCTCGCCTCTCACTATCAGGGTTGGTTGTTTTCGGTGCATCACTTTACTTCTCACCGTTGCTTGATTTATTGGTTTTGGGGAAACATTTTATAACAAATGTTCAAAACGATGCCCTTCCACTTCAATGCATTTGTTGAAAAATGCATTGAAAATGGGATTAAAAATATGTGTTTCCATTTAATTTCCCAATAGTGAGAGGCGAGAAGATTCACTGAAATCAAGCACCCCAAAGGGAGCAAGAAAACTATTACATCCATGTCATTACTCCTGGATAGGGCTAAAAATAGTGAATGCTTTTAAAGGTCAAAGTAATAAGGTGATTAAAAAATGTGATAAAAATTATGGTTTCCCCATTGGAAAAATCTTTTGACCTGCAACCTTGATCTTTGATCTAAACCTTAAGGTCAAGGGTATATCCAATTGTGAAATTTTCCGCTCTTTCCATTGTTGGGGTCAAAAGTATGTCTTCCTATTTAAAAAACAGACTTGACCTGAAATGACATTGAAGGTCAAAGTCAAGGTCACCAACTGATTGCCCCTTACGAAACCCAACAACAACTTTTGTCTACAACTTTTTCCGAAATAATGAGATTCAATTAAGATATTTCATTGTCTCAAGATAAAAAACTCACCCTGTATATATATACATACATACATACATACATACAGGATGTGTGCATGTGTGTGCAAGTAGAATTGGTGCAAATTTAAACAGAGAAATACAGACAATGCAAGATTTTTATTGACTCCTGTTTTTGTTTTCAGGTTCTCAGTTATTAGTAAGACTTTGAAGAATGCAGATCCCAAACAGATTGGGTGGTTATGAGTGGCCTGAGGAGTGAAGAAGGAAGGTGAGAGTCTAGTCTATCTGCATGGGATAACTAACAATGACACTGTAGATAAGTTGAATTTATCAGTGAGGACAATTCAAAGAATTAGGAAGCAGTTGGAGGATTCGGACTTTGATGTGGGGGCCGTGGCTGCCAGAAAGATACAAGATTGATCTGAACAGAGAGTGAATAGTAGAAAGTCCGAGAGTGAACCAAAATGTGTACTAAAATGTTCTGGTGACCATAGTCAAGCCTTGGATTGAAGAAGTTGCTACAGTAAGACCATGTGTGTTCCAACAAGTTTTTGCACCAGCACACACTGCCAGGAAAACTCAAAAGTGGCTAGAGGATAACTTTTTTGATCATGTTATCCAATGTGTGGCCTCCTAACTTTGAAGAGAAATACAGACAATGCAAGATTTTTATTGACTCCTGTTTTTGTTTTCAGGTTTTCAGTTATTAGTAAGGCTTTGAAGAATGCAGATCACAATCACAAATTTGACTATTTTGTGTGAGACATGGTTGAAAGGATTACAAATAAGACTGCCTGTAACAATAAAAATGAGCTGAGGAAGAGAATATCTGACAGGCATTTCAAGATTTCTCTCCTGATGTTTACAAAATGCATCTATTCTCACTTCCAGAATCATTTGGAGGCTATGATCAATGCTGAAGGTGGCTTCATTGAATAAGTTCCTTCTATAAAGCATTACTTTTAAGATACCAAGCACTATTAGCAGCAGAGAAATATATTCATAACAAAAAATTTTTATTGAATGAACATTTTCGGCTTTTTTAAAAACCCTCTTCAGATTCATACTCTACAGTACTTTGATAATAATGTTCTAGAATCTATTATAATAATAAATATTAAAAACATTAAGTCCAATACACTGCCTAAACGGTTCATAAAGAAGCAAAAATATCAGCACTATGGCAGGAAACACATTCTAAAGAATGCCAAGAGAAACATTCTTAACATTACCAAACTCTTTTGTTGTCATAGCAATGATGATTATAGACTAAAAAATAAAAGAATATATAGGTAACAAACAAAATAATAAATTTAGTACAATAAATATTATAATAAACACTTCATATTGATTTAACATTTTCTATTTCAAAAATAATTAAACTAAAGTTCAATCTAAATAAACAGTGTCCATTAAAACCTATCACTACACCATTTCCAAGCATTACTAATGGAAGTTGGGTCCAGCTTGTTAATTGGTTTAATTAAATCATTCCTCCTGTTGTAGATGGTCAACGATTCCGCTATTCTAACGTTTTTAATATCATGCTCTTTGTGAATCACTTTAGCATTATTCCATTTCATCTGTAGGTCGTTTGTCAGGGCCTTTTGGGCTAGAGCTGTTGTAGCGGCTTTATTTTGTAAATCTCTCATGTGTTCAGATAATCTCTTTTAAGTTCTGTTGTAGTGGCTTACAAAATAAAGCCGCTACAATAGCTCTAGCCCAAAAGGCCCCGACAAATGACCTACAGATGAAATGGAATGATGCTAAAGTGATTCACAAAGAGCATGATATTAAAAACGTTAGAATAGTGGAATCGTTGACCATCTACAACAGGAGGAATGATTTAATTAAACCAATTAACAAGCTGGACTGGGACAAACGGTGGGGGCTAGAACCGAAATATTAAAAGTGCAAAAGGAGCTAACGATTTGCTAGAGAGTACAAAAGAAAAAATTCGAAAATTCGAAACTGGGGGCTGGGCCTCGAATTTGTTTTGGCTCTGGGGGCAAACGGTGGGGGTGCAAACGAAAAGGGCCAAACCGTTGCGTCTAAAATCTAAATATAAAAAGTGCAAAAGCTGTTAACGATTTGCTAGAAAAAATTCGAAAATTCGCAACTGGGGGGCCAGTGTGAAGTTAGCCGAAAATTTGTTTTGGCTCTAGGGGCCAATCGGTGGGGGTGCAAACGAAATTATTAAAAGTGCAAAAGGTGCTAACGAGGTGAAACGAGTGCAAAAGAAAAAATTTAAAAAATTCAAACTGAGGCCAACTTCACACCGGTCATCAGTGACGACTGTGTTTCTGGCAATTATCGCCCGATTTATTACTGACACAGGTCTACATAAATACTGTATTTCTTTTCACTAAACGAAAGAAATACAAAGAAGTTTTTCGCTTTTACGATAAACAACTGCAGTAGCTTAATATCCTGAGGATCCGGGTTCAATTTCGAATCTTACACTTCTAGTTTTCCTAGTAGATCTGGAACCAGGCCGTTGAACACCATCCTTCAAACTTTCAGTTGATTCTATCATCGGTATTGACTAGCATGTGATTTCTATAAAATTCAGTGTCATCAGGTACAGTAAATGCCATATGTGATATGGCGACTTAATTGAAAAGCTATTGTTGACACCATAAATGAAACTACAGTATGCAGATATTGTATATATATGTATAGACTGCGTATTTATTATATTATTTCTACATTAACTATGTTAGTGTTATTTTAGGTACGATTTCATAAGGTATATTTTGGTTATGGAATGAGCAAAAATTTTTTCCTTAAAACTTAATAGTAATTTTTTCGGTACATTTTTTCTTCCATTTACGCCATTCCAGCTTAAGAAAGGCTTCATAGGAACGATGAATTTTTGTAAAGCAGAAGAAACCTGCATCGCCATTTACCAAGTTTGTTTAACATATTGTTTTTTGTATTCATCTCCAACCTTGCAAAATGTTTGAATGGACAGGTTATCTACAGATTGGCATTATGATTTTTCATAATATCCAAGGAAAAGTCAGTTTTTAATTATAATTATATGATTTTGAATTTTATTTAAATGATTTTTTAAGAATCATTCCCACATAAGATAACTAAAACATGAAGGGCCTAATCCGAGTATCGAATAAATTTTTTTTTATCGTTTGCTCGATAATATATCATGATATTATACAGTCCCATACTTTAGAAAAATATTAATTTAAGCGTAGAAATCATTCTTCAATTTATCCGTCCAATAAACTTAGTTGCCAAGTTAAATCTATTCTGATTTTGTTTTATGAAATTCACTAACTGCTTACTGTAATAGTTAATTTTCAAATTTTCTTAAAAATATACTGATTTTCTTTTATGAAATTCACTAACTGCTTACTGTAATAGTTAATTTTCAAATTTTCTTAAAAATATTCAATTCATTATTGGATTCTGCATTTGAATAAAATTAAGATATAAAAATATCTTCTTTCAACTTCATAAAAATATAAAATATAACTGTTTTAATGATAATATATTTCAAATTTTTTCAATCCAAAAATTGATTTTTGAATCTATACTCCAAATTTGCAAAATGTTCAAATGGATAGATTATCTGCTTATTTCAATTTTGATTCTTCAAGATATTCAAGATAAAGTCAATTTTTAACTATTATTCCATTTGCTTATATATTAAGTTAGTTTCTAAGAATAGTTGTTGAATGAATATAAGTAAAAATGAAGGAACTCATATCAATATAATTAAAGAAGCCCTTTTTTATTTTCAGGTAATTAATCGTAAAATTGTACAATATTATAGCAAGTGTAATCAGGAATTTATTGAAGTATATAAATCAATCTCGAAAGTTTTATTTAATTAAAATATAACTTGCCAAATTACACATAATTTGATTTTATCAGATGAATATTCATTAACTAGTTTATTGCAACGTACTCTTAGTTTTCTAAATTCTCTTTAAAATGTTCAATTCCATTTTTGATTCAAGGGATTATTTTAATCTGCTTTGAAACTGATACAATAATAAAATATTTTAATGATAATATATCCAGTGGCGTATCGTAGGATTCTGCCGCCCGGGGCAGATGCCAAATATGCCGCCCCTCCCCCCACAAAATATGATATTATAAAGATAAAATTTTTTAGAGCGAAGAAAATATTAAGCTGCAAAGAGATTTTTCTCCAAAATTTAAAATTCTTACAAAAAGATAAAATTTTCTAGACCGAAGAAAATATTAAGCTGCAAAGAGATTTTTTCTCCAAAATTTAAAATTCTTTAAATTAGAAAACAAAATTTAATTGCAAAAACACGGTTTGAATTCTAATACAGGAATCCCTTGATTAGTGCGGTTAATAAATCCTCGCATACACTACATATATCAAAACCGAACTAATCAAATTAAAAAAAAATGGGAATAATTATAATGAATCGTGGAAAATATCAAAATTATAAGCATGTATTTTCAGAAATCCATTATTCTACCCCAAATTACAGAACATAAAATGATAGAAGCAAAATTAATAAATTAAAAACAAAGACAATTCCTATAAAAAAGGGGAAATTTTGCATCTGACCCATAAACATACCTTAACAGAGTTTCTACTTTTTCTTCTTTCTTTCCTTTAAAATAATCTGGATGGATCAAAAATGAAACAATAATCCTGATCAGCGAGTGAGAGGGCGAGTATGTGTGTGTTCGGCTCTCCTTTATATTTTTGTTTTTGGTCTATCCAATCACATCAGTAGAGAGAGAGAGAGAGGGTCCGTGATCAGCGAGTGAGAGGGCGAGTGTGTGTGTGTTCTATACAATCACATCAGTAGAGAGAGAGAGAGGTTTGAACCGATTTCTGACCTTATTTGGTCAAGTTGCACCTCCTCTCTTCCATTGGGATTGGCAGATGGAGGTTTGATCTCATTTCTGACCTTATTTGGTCAAGTTGCACCTCCTCTCTTCCATTGGAGATTGGCAGGTGGACCTTATTGACAGGATATTTTACAATATTGTTTTCCTCAGATCTCCAGACCTGGATCTTGCAGCTGTTTGTAATTTTATCATTGTTTCTTCTCTCAAGGCATTGTTTATGGTTTGTTTGACAGTTATAAACTTTGGGGGCCCTAGGCAATTCCGTCCCCCTCAACCTAAAGTGTCATTTACAGTTAAACTTTCCCCAACTGAATTGATTACTTTTTACAGACTCTAGGCAATTCCGTTCCCCCTTCAACCTAAAGTGTCATTTACAGTTAAACTTTCCCCAACTAAATTGATTACTTTTTACAGTTTAATCCTCTTCTCCACGAGAGGGTATCAGGGTACCTTTTTCATTTTTAATTCAAAAATATTTTATGATGATATAAAGATTTTTCCCTTCTACAAAAATAAGTTTATAGAATTTTGATTTGGGAACTTTGGGGGCCCCTAGGCAATTGCTCTTTTTGCCCATAGGATAACGCGCCACTTCTTGTGTCTCCTTACTTTATGTAAGCAAGGTACTTATATTTGTCTATACTGTGTTTGGAAAGTTAACACTTTCTGATCTCACATCTAAGGTAATATACATCGACAAAGAACGAAATTTGCAAATTCTGATAGAGAATTTTTATCCAACTTTATGAACTTTTTATTTTATGAGGGAAAACAGTAAAAACAGCAACAAACTGAATATAAATAACAATCAAATTTTAACAATTAAATAATTTCGCAAGTAGTTGTGTACGTTTTGTTAAAAGACAACAATTTATTCATAGTAGTGGAGCATATACTTTGCGCAGTCGCAGTAGGTAGCTATTGCACAAAATATTGTTGCGGATGTTTTCAGCTTCACTGTTTTTGCGGAGTTAGATCTCCTCTAGTTTTCTTAATATTAATTCAACGATAGGGATTTTGCCGCCCCTAGCAAAGTGCCACCCGGAGCTGGCGCCCCCTTTTCCCCCCGTACGCTACGCCACTGAATATATCTGAATTTCTTACAGGAAAAACGAATAAAATATTTTATGTAAGCAAGGTACTTATATTTCTCTATACTGTGTTTGGAAAGTTAACATTTGCTGATCTCACATCTAAGGTAATATACATCGACAAAGAACGAAATTTCCAAATCCAAACTGTTTTTAGATTCGCAAGTAGTTGTCTACGTGTTGTTAAAAGACAACACTTTATACAGAGTAATGGAGCATATACTTTGCGCAGTCGCAGCAGGTAGCTATTGCACAAAATATTGTTGCGGATGTTTTCAGCTTCATTGTTTTTGCGGAGTTGGATCTCCTCTAGTTTTCTTAATATTAATTCAACGATAGGGATTTTGCCGCCCCTAGCAAAGTGCCGCCCGGGGCAGGGGCCCCCTTTGCCCCCCGTACGCTACGCCACTGAATATATCTGAATTTCTTACAGGAAAAACGAATAAAAGCGACATTTGGAGGATCGCCGGATTAAATGTAATATATTTTTATCATGAATTAATTTTTTCTTTTTTCAAATACTGATTTTTTCTATTTAAAATAAATTTATTTATCAGGATTCTTACGTTATGCAACTTGATAGCACCGGGGAAAATATTGTTAATTCTCTTCAATATGAATTGTTTAAAATAATTCAAGATAAACTGGATTTCAGGTATTTCTGTGTTTTTACATATTTATTTATCAGGATTCTTACTTTATGCAACTTGATAGCAACGGGGAAAAAATTGTTAATTCTCTCCAATATGAATTGTTTAAAATAATTCAAGATAAACTGGATTTCAGGTATTTCTGTGTTTTTACAAACATTCAAATATTAATAAATTATTCTGCCTTACGATTGATGAGTTATTGTTGCATTAAACTTTTTTCATATAACTGCATATAGTATATTTTATATGGAAAAAACGATTGTTTCTTCAAACATTTGAAATCGGCATTTAAATGAAAATAGAAGACTGTTGTTTGTTTAAAAAGGAATATCTTCAAACAAGTGCAAATCCTATACATTCCATCCTATATTGGAATGTAATATTGTTTATAAGAAGCATTGTGGTTACCTTTTAGTCATTCTCTTTCCTGCATATATTTATTTTATGATGTGAATAATTAATAAGAAAATAAATCTAACAAAAGATTTTATTCGATTTAATGGAAAATTTTGGGATCTCTTTTATGTATATAGTATATTTTATATGGAAAAAACGATTATTTCTTCAAACATTTGAAATCGGCATTTAAATGAAAGTAGAAGACTGTTGTTTGTTTAAAAACGAATATCTTCAAACGAGTGCAAATCCTATACATTCCATCCTATATTGGAATGTAATATTGTTTATAAGAAGCATTGTGGTTACCTTTTAGTCATTCTCTTTCCTGCATATATTTATTTTATGATGTGAATAATTAATAAGAAAATAAATCTAACAAAAGATTTTATTCGATTTAATGGAAAATTTTGGGATCTCTTTTAAGACTTTCTTCTATTTGGCAGTTATACATTCTCACCGAAAATAGATAAGATTAAGTATTCACCTTTGCCGTATGATACTTTAATCTTTTTACTTGTTTATATGTAATTTAGGCTCCGTTATTTCATTAAAATTTTTATTTGTCTTTTTAGGTACGAAATAGTACAACCTATACCAAACGATCTTGGGAAAAAAGAAAAGAACGGTACTTGGACTGGGATGGTTGGTGAAATCTTTTCAAACGTTTGTATAAAATTTTTTATAAATCCTCATTTGTTATATAATCTCTTTTAAGACTTTCTTCTATTTGGCAGTTATATATTCTCACCGAAAATAGATAAGATTAACTATTCACCTTTGCCGTATGATACTGTAATCTTTTTACTTGTTTATATGTAATTTAGGCTCCGTTATTTCATTAAAATTTTTATTTGACTTTTTAGGTACGAAATAGTACAACCTATACCAAACAATTTTGGGAAAAAAGAAAAGAACGGTACTTGGACTGGTATAGTTGGTGAAATCTTTTCAAACGTTTGTATAAAATTTTTTATAAATCCTCATTTGTTATATATCAAAATATTAAATTATTTAAACTATAATTTTCTGGAATGCTTATCACAACACACAAAAAACTATCATTAAATTGAATAGTTTGACAAATTTTATTAAATCTTTACTAAAAGAATTTCTTGTTGAAATAGCATTCTTTAAAAACTCGAAATTATGAGATTACCAAACAAAAAATTTACATTATTTAATTAATATAAAAATTTCTTGTATTGTTTTCTAAATTAATCATTATTATTATTGTATGCAAATATTTACAAAAATTTACTGTGAATTCTTTATTCTAATTATTCATGATTCAAAATCTTGCAAATTATTTTTAATTTTTCTTTGGAAATCCATAAAAATATTATTGAAAAAATAATTATAATTATTTAAAAAAGCATAATGAGAAAAAGAGAAAAGTTCATATAAGAAATTGAAGTAGATTTTAACAGACGAAAAAATTATTATTTATTTATGTAATATATATTCGATACTGAATATTATATAATTTTTTAATACGTAATAGAGTTTTCCATTTTATTCTATATTATATCTTAATTTAAGTCAGTAATGATATCAATTATAATAACAGAGATCGTCAATTCTCCCAAACAGAGCAGAATATATAACTTAATACAGTAATAGATATTTAAATTCTAGTCGATAATTTTAAATTTTAAAGATCCTATTAAACAAATATCTGTATTGCAGTTTAATATACTTTTTCTATCATTTCCATATGTGAATTAAAACTTTCTTTAGTCTACACTTTTTTCTTATAACACCCTAGGTTTGGTCAATAAATTAACATTATTCTTTCAATATCAATTTTATTCTGTCAATTATTTAAAAAAGCATAATGAGAAAAAGAGAAAAGTTCTTATAAGAAATTGAAGTAGATTTTAACAGATTAGAAAAAATTATTTATTTATTTATGTAATATATATTCGATACTGAATATTATATAATTTTTTAATACGTAATAGAGTTTTCCATTTTATTCTATGTTATATCTTAGTTTAAGTCAGTAATGATATCAATTATAATAACAGAGATCGTAAATTCTCCCAAACAGAGCAGAATATATAACTTCATACAGTAATAGATATTTAAATTCTAGACGATAATTTTAAATATTAAAGATCCTATTAAACAAATATCTGTATTCCAGTTTAATATACTTTTTCTATCATTTCTATATGTGAATTAAAACTTTCTTTAGTCTACACTTTCTTTCTTTACAACACCCTAGGTTTGGTCAATAAATTAACATTATTCTTTCAATATCAATTTTTTTCTGTTTTATTTTTATAAAATTTAACTATTTTGAGTTTTTGTTTAGAATTTATAATAACATTTTAAATATGATAATATTTTGATATCCCTATAATCTAGTATAACTGATTATTAAGAATTAATAATGATATAATATTTGCAAGATGATGATTTTCATACTTCATCTTCTTTATCATATCATTTCACAATCTTTATCTTCATTTGACAAAATCAATATCTTCAGAATATTCTTATAATTTATTGTTGTATACATATATCAATTGATTAAAAAGAATAGAATTTCCATTCTATTAGCATAATAGATAAACACAAAATGATGACTTGCATTAAAATAACAACAGATAATTGATGTTCCATTACTGACTAGCTTAAGACATATATGAAGGAAAGAATACCAGTAGGATCTGTTTAACCGAAAAATAGAAAAAAAAAACATTTACCAATTAAAAACAATATCAGATGTAAATAAAAAATTTTAAATTTTTTAAAATTTACGTTTATATTCAAAGTCGAATCACTTTTAATATGCAAATTATTCAACTGGTATTGTATTTGGAATTAGTTACAAAAAAATACGTTTATATTCAAAGTCGTATCACTTTTAATATGCAAATTATTCAACTGGTATTGTATTTGGAATTAGTTACAAAAAAATTAAAATTACTAACAGTGCAGCCTACTATGAGATTTAGAAATTGAAACCAATTATAACATTACAGTAGATAAATGGGACAAAAATAATGCAAAGTTTCAATGCATATGTTATTCATTAAATTTCTGAAAAATATTTTATAGGAAATATATATCCGTAAATAGTGAAAGGGATCTATCATCATCATAAGCATTTCTTATTTCTTCCACTGCTGGATATATAGTATGCCTCCATATTTTGTTTCCAGATATACTTATCTTGTGCAATCTGCAAACCACTCGGAACCAATTATTTTCTATATCATATCACCATCGCCTTTGCATTACTTCCAGGATATCTTTTCCCTTGCATTGGTTTCCACTCTGTAGTTGGTTTTGTTCATGGGTTGTCAGTGTATGTGATCTGCCCAACGCCACATACTGCTTCTAAGTGTTTCGAATATGCCTTCTACTTTGATTTGTTTCCTTATCAAGATGTTGATCTTTCGGTCCCTACTGAAGGATATAAAATTAATTAATTAATACGTATAAAATATATATTGCAATATGTGGGTTATGAACATTTAGATTCAATGACATAATGAAGATCTTGATTATTACGTAATTTGTTGTCGACACAAGGATAACGTTCATTGCTATATCTTCATCGTAATTTTTATCATCATATTTTATTCTATCATACACTGAAAAACAATTAGTTGCAAATAAAAAAATAACATATCTAATAAAATGTTAAATAAATTTTATTAAAATTTCATGAATATTAATTAATATTTTTATAGTATTCAAATATGAAAACAACGAATTCAGGAATAAAATTTCAAAATGACCAACCGTGGAGAATCTGAGTTTAATTTCGGATCGCCAGTTTTTCAGAACAGATTCCAAACATGGCTGGTTGAACCTCACTGACGAATTCAGGAATAAAATTTCAAAACGATCAACCGTGGAGAATCTGAATTTAATTTCGGATCGCCAGTTTTTCAGAACAGATTCCAAACATGGCTGGTTGAACCTCACCTTTTATAATTTCAATCGATTCCATCATAAGTATCGGCTAGACCAGGGGTCGGCAAACTGCGGCTCTTTGGGTCTGAAGTAAAATTGAAAATGAAAAACAAAATGATTTTACGGCATAAACAAACTGCTATAAAAGATCTACAAGACAGACTCAATGGTTTCAATATTTGGAATAGAATAGATATTTGAACACGAGTTGAGAAAATTTGCATTTGGATTTGCATATTTAAGTGAGCGATTGTTTTCTAACATGAATTTCACTAAATGTGAATTAAGGAGCTAAAAGAAGACTCAATGGTTTTCAATATTTGGAATAGAATAGATATTTGGACACGAGTTGAGAAAATTTGCATTTGCGTCTGCATATTTAAGTGAGCGATTGTTTTCTAGCATGAATTTCACTAAATGTGAGTTAAGGAGCCAAATTGAGAATTAGCTAACTTGGGATCGTGCCTTAAATTAAAAATAACTAGCTACATACGGACATACAGAACTTTCTAAGAAAATGCAAGCTCATTGCTCATACTGATTATAAACCAATGAGAACAATTTATGTGTGATTGATTTTGTTTTTCTTCATATAATAAATATATAATTAATATTATAATAAGTTATAATATTAATTAAACCTTTTCCTTATTTTTAAAAATATATTTACGGCTCGGGAATAATTTTTAAATTATTGTGAGAGATAGGTTTGGCTCTTCTGTTTCAAAAGTTTGCCGACCCCTGGGCTAGACTGTAGTGGGAACATTGTTACCAGATACACAATTTGCCAGTGCGATATGATGGCTTCACTGGTTGGTTGGTTAGTTCGGTTAAGCCGCCATATCCTCATGGGATATTCATTATCTGGCGGCGGCCACTTATAGAGCCCATCACAGGCTAGCCAACACCCATGATGGGGCCAACCGGATGGCTGAAGGATGGGGTTCAACGTTGCCGACCCCTGGGCTTGACTGTAGTGGGAACATTGTTACCAGATACACAATGTGCCAGTGCGATATGATGGCTTCACTGGAACTATCCTAATGTAACAAAACCAAAATAATCAAAATAATTGTCAAGAATATATCGGTCCAAATAAGAAATATCGGATAAATCCGGGAGTGATGGCGCATTTTTTTTCTTTACTAATATAATTATTAAGATTCATAATCAAAAACTTTTATCATTCAAAATAGCTTACATACAACCATATGCAAAAAGTAATTTCAAAAATAAGTTAATCAAAATGAAAAAATGCAACAAAATAAACAGTTTTTAAAAAGTTGGAAAAAACATCTTACCCAACATAGCTAGGTGAGATGGTTTTCTCCAATTTTTTTTCATTTTGCTTAACATATTTTTACATTACTTTTTGCATATGGTTCCATTTAAGCTATTTTGAATGATAAAAGTTTTTGATTATGATTATTCATAATTTTATCAGTAAACAAAAAATAGGTGCGCCATCTCTCCCAGTTTTACTCTAATTTGGATTTTTTATTATCTTAGATATAAAGCACATCAGTGTCTGCTCAGTTCAAACAAACGAATGGCAGTTATTGTATGCCATAATCATTACCACAATATCATCTTGGCTCCAGAATGTGAATATACTTAGCTGCGCCGTCTCTCCCACCGCACCAGTTCTTCCGGATTTACCTAACTACTTCAGAATACATTCCTTACAGGAATTTTTCTATTTCCTTTCCTTTTTATGGCCTTTTCTTATTGTCAATAAGATTGTGAGAAAGTTAGGAGTAAGAAATGTTAAATAACTGTTCACTCAAAAGGGCAGTTTGAAACTAACAAAGTTTCTAGAAAGACTAAATGCAACAATCCGGCTTCAAAGAACATCCGATGCATATTTAATCGTATTTAAATCAGAAGATTAAGGCTAATAATCCACTCCATAATTCCCTTGATTATCAAAATATTTATCCACTAGACCAGGGGTTGGCAAACTTTTGAGACGGAAGAGCCAACCTGTCCCTCACCACAATTTAAAAATTATTCTAGAGCCATAAATATATTTTTAAAAATTAGAAAAATAAGAAAAAATCACTCTAATTGCTTTTAATCAGAATGAGCCATGAGATTGCATTTCTTTAGAAAGTATCTATATGTCCGTTTTGTAACTAGTCATTTTTAATTTAAGGCACGATTGGCTAATCTCCAATTTGGCTCCTCAATTCACATTTAATGAAATTTGTTAGAAAAGGATTGCTGACATAAATATATAGAGCAGAAGAATCTAAGAACAGCAAATGCAAATTTTTCAACTCGCGAATCCGGAAAACTATTCCAAATATTGAAAACCATTGAGTGTACCTTCTGTATTTCTTTTATAGCAGTTTGCCGTTGCTGTGAAATCTTTTTTTGTTTCATTTTTTATTTTACTTCAGAGCCACATGTAAGTACCCAAAGAGCCGCATGTGGCTCGCGAGTCGCAGACGATACTAATATATTTGAGCATTGTCATTCATCCTCCAATATCAATCCTAGATCCACTCTCTACTTGAAAATGGAAGAATATATGGTCAAAAATCTTATTTCCATATTTTTCTCTATTCAAAATGCTACATATTCAATATACTTGCAAATGGAAGTATATATGGTCAAAAATCTTATTTCCATATTTTTCTCTATTCAAAATGCTACATATTCAAACTTTTCTGTCATGGATAGTGATCCCTGCCCATACGAATAGATATATACTTCAAAAATGATGAATTTTTGTAATGCTTTCGGTCAGACACCTTGTGTTAAATTTTTCAGATAATATTCTTTCGGGAATCAGCTTGCAACATAAATTTATATTCATTTATGAACAGAACTTGTTCCATAAGACAGTACCCCAATTGAATTTTATTACAATTCAAACGCATCCGTTTCTGAATTGAGGACAAAGAGCATATAAAAATTTTCCTTCTTCAAGTGAATTTTATTACAACAATTCAAACGCATCCGTTTCTGAATTGAGGACAAAGAGCATATAAAAATTTTCCTTCTTTCATAAAGATATGTTTAATAAGCCTAGTTCACCTTGACATTCTCCATCCAGCGTAGTCAGTAAATTTAGAAGTAAGTTGAGGACACCAATATTTCTCTATTGCTTAATAGGTTATTTGCAAGTAACAGTGATCGTGAAGAGTTCTTGTACAAAATCGCCCTAAAATTGAACTTATTGCCCAAAGTTAATTTAAGGACTTCTTCGTACGGTTCTGTTTGACTATTGTTCCGAGCAGTTTGAATTTAAAATTACATACTACGGATTGTTGAAAAGTATACAGAATACGTAATCATTATTTATATTATTTAAATGCAACTTTATGATATATTTTCATTTCATACTTAAATATTAAAAAATTATCAGAATGAACGATTTGTATCTTTTAATTTTTCTTTATTTAATTCCTTTTTCTTCGTTACATAAAATTCTTTTGGTTTCTGTAATACACAATGATTTCTGGAATGCACTGCATAAGAAATTTTGCAGTCATATGTAAACTGATATGAGCGATGTTAATAATTTAATTTAAATCAAATTGCAGTTTCCTAGAAATAACTGAAATGAGAATTTCAATAAAAATTGAAAAAATCATTTTCAGTTATATTTTTACTAGAGAACAATAGATGTTTGTCTGTGTCACTTAACGCGAATTTATACTCGGTGCGTGTTAATTTGCAAAGCATTTCACCAAGGGCAGCATACACACATCTTATGGGATGAGTCTCCTTTTACTAGAGAACAATAGATGTTTGTCTGTGTCACTTAGCGCGAATTTATACTCGGTGGGTGTTAATTTGCAAAGCATTTCACCAAGGGCAGCATACACACATCTTATGGGATGAGTCGTTAGATAGAAGTTTCGGTTCGTGCCTACATCTCTCAACAAAAGCTGCAGATTTAGTACCCGGAATCTAACTCGGATCATGCAAGATAAAAGCACAGCATGCTTCTTCTTCGATCGTCCGATCGACGATGCTGATATTTTGGAGTTTTCGCAAATATTGAAAACAGTAGCGTAGATATTATCTCTTATAAATTTCCTTTTCCTCAATCAAAGAAATAATTTTTTATAAAAGTCATAAACAGTAATTGAATAATAGTGAATCTCCTCTTCAATGAACTACTTTTTATTTTCAATTTAAAATGAGATGTATTTTATAATCAATTTTAAAAAATAAATAATAAAAACAAAATTTTGCAGGATGCCGATATCACTGTTATACCACTCTTTATTACCTATGATCGATTCCAAGCTATGGACTTTTCAACAAGTATTTCATTTCATCAAATTCACTTCATAGTGAAACTTGGTGGCCAAGAATCAAACTGGAATTCTATCATCAGACCTTTCAGTTTAGAAGTAAATTGATTTCTGTTATCATCTCATTTTTCGAAATTTCATATTCTTATTTATGAATATATTATTATGTATGCAGAATGTCATTTCTTAAACAAATAAAGGAAACTATAAAAATTATAAAAACGCTCAATATTATTACTGAAATCGATTATTAGAATAGATTTCAGCAATGATTATCTGACAAAAGTTGCTAAAATTATCGTGTGTTTCATTCCAAATAATAATAATTCGGTCCGAGCTATCAGATTTTGAGGTGACATACTAAATAATATTTATTACAATACCTGTAACCAATATAACTGACAAATGAAATGAATGCAAGGAGATAAAATACAACATCAATCCATGTTACATAGTAATTTCCAAAATATAGAATATATTTTCAAACTATTATATAACAATAGGTAAATGCTAGCATTTCATGTTTCTACAGTAGATAAATGCTGTTTAGCATTTACCTATTGTAGAAACATGAAACGCTATTCAATATACATTATCTTTAAATAATTAATTAATTAACCGTTACTATATAAAAACACAGTTTAACCTTAAAATTTATATAAGGAAATTTATCAATGTAATTCGTATATACTGAACTTAAGAACTGATTTTCTGCATAAAAATTCAGTAAACTCTGTTAAGTATTATTTTAATTATATTATAGCTTTGGGTTGCACTTTTTATACTGACTATAATATTTGGAATGTTGTTACGTCAAGTGCTGAAATGTGAAAATGGTCCATTTCTATCATTCGCCACAGTGATTTGGTATTTATTTGGTACTTTAGCACTTCAAGGTAAGTAGTTCATATAAAATGGTCTAACTTTTTCTGTAAAACGAACTAAAAACATTAAACAATATGGTAAAGTGGTCTAACTTTTTCTGTAAAACGGACTAAGCCATATAATATGTTTATACAATATAATATATAATATAATGTTTACCTATGTAAACATTATATTATATATGAGTCGTATTAAGGTAAAACGGACTAACCCAACAGTTTGACGAAATGCTTTTTTGTTAATGAACCGCTTAATTATTATGTAATGTGTTATACAACAATATGTTTATATTGTTACCATACCAATATGTTTATACAATATAATATATAATGATCAATATATATAATATATTGATCATTATTATCAAGTTTCAATATGTTTATATTGCTACCATACCAATATGTTTATACAATATAATATATAATGATCAATATATATAATATATTGATCATTATTATCAAGTTTTAAATATATTTAGCAAAAGTTCTCTTCGGTAATGTAAATGGCATTTGTTTCGTATTTTCGACTTTTTTATTATTTCTTGATTAATTTAGGTGGTAATTTACGCAAGGTCTATAAAATTTCGTCAAGACTTTCAATTGCAGTGTGGTTGTTATCTGTTATCATTTTGGTATCCAGTTATAGCGGGAACTTAATATCCTTCATGACTTCTCCTGTCTTTGAGTATGTTCCCACTACAATTCTAGTTGATTGGATAAATATTGTTTCTATTTTACGCAAAAAAATTGTTCGGAAATAGGGTTTATTTTGAACCGAGAGGTAATTATTTTTGTGCGGCATTACAGCTTGGACTTTCTACGCAGTTGCAAACGTATGCACCATTGCTGATAACATGAAGGTTACGGGCTGTGCGGTACGAAAGTGAAAATCTTATATAATTATTTCTTAGAATTCAAAAACTGGAAATGCTAAGACACTTGGCGATCATATGACATCAAACAAGAATTTCTATAGTATGAAAGATTCAATTGACCCAGTGTTGAAAGGGAAATTTGCTTTTTTATCCGGCAATTCTAAGCTTGCAAAATTACAAAAATCTAACAGAGTTGGAAAATTGTTGATCTCTGAAGATTCACTTGTCACCTATTCTAGCCTTGCAAAATTACAAAAATCTAACAGAGTTGGAAAATTGTTGATCTCTGAAGATTCACTTGTCACATTTTCTGCATCATACGGCTTACGAAAGGGATTTCCTTACAAAAAACAACTTGATAAAATGTAAGATGGAATTTTTTTTAATGCTTTATATTTTATTGCCTTTTCTATCATAATTTTTTATAATATATTTCATTTACCTAAAACACTAGTATATATATCTGTCCATGTCTTCACTTTAAATAACTATCTGAAGAGATAAATTCATTCCCTACCACATGCTACCAATACCCATGAAACGGTTAGGAAGACTGAAGAGAAGGAGGACTAATACCCGCCTACGAATCCTTGTATAAATTATCCAAGAGACAGTATTTCAATTCGAACTATAATCTCCGGGCGGAAAACATAAATGTTTCCATTACATCAGAGCACAACATTATGTAACAAGCTGGTCTGAAAATCCAAATCTCTTGCTCTTCGCACTAGTCCGATTTTAAAAGTGACTATAAATGCAAAATATTCACTACAGAAATTTTTTCTGAATTAGGCTCTTTGAAATTATTCTTCGTTTTTCAGCCAATCTGACAAGGATGTGGTCGACATTTGGCATGCAAGTGAACGGGATGTGAGATTATATTTGATAACCTGTGGTTGAAATACGACGGAAAACAAAAATGAAAGAGAGGAGATGCATAAATGAAAACATATTCTCAATTTGAAAGACTACTCTTGGCTGGATATATGTCCATAATACCTCCATTAGAATAAAACATAAAAAGTTTTAAAACTTTTTATGTTTTATTTTGTGATATATTTATGGAAGCAGAAACTGAAACCCTAGAAAGTCTTAAATAATTAATATATTCAATATTTTTAAGAAAGCATTTTAAATAAAATCACCTTTTATTCTTGAAATTATAACCTTTTAAATAAACCTTTTATTCTTTAAATAGCTTAAACTATAAGTTTATCTAGTATTATTTAAATTATGGATTTGAATGGGTACATTATGTCTTTCGCAGAAGAGCTGAAATATTGCAAATTTGATTGGGAAAAAATTCCTTATTAAATTATTTCATCTGTAATATTAATACAGGCAAGATTGATCTAACTTTGAATAAAACAGTATAGTAATATTAAAATTTCTATCCCACGAGATATATATAGTAGGAACAATCAATTAAATTAAACAATTTTGTGTCTGAACATGGAAAGGTTTATAAAATTATATCATAATCGCGTTAAGTTAAATCTAAATATAGGTGAGATCCTTAAACAAATAAAAATTAGCGAAAACAAAATAAAATATAATTCATATTAACATAAATAAATGTATTGTCATATTTCTGAATTTATAATAGTTCATTATGTAGGAAGAAAAAATTGTATTTCCAATAGAAATTATTCATAATTTCTTATAATGTATATTTTTCGAGATTAAATAATTCGATAATTTAAATCCTGTAAATTACAAATACTTTTATAGAGTGACTATAAATGCAAAATATACACTACAGAAATTTTTTCTGAAATAGGCTCTTTGAAATTATTCTTCGTTTTTCAGCCAATCTGACTTAATGAAGAATAATTGTGGCAATTTTAACTCTGCATTCCATAAAAACTCGTGATTATTTTTTTGATTATATCTAATTTTTTATTTATTCTTTACAGATTGAAATAATTTAAAAAAAAAAATTAACTGAGATTGCAAAAAGTTAGTTCGAATAACTATTTTTAGTCTTCACTTAGATTAAGATTAATATTCAACTCTACTTCGCATTAAGTCAGTGATTATCATTTTCTTCTGTAACAAGACTTTTCGTACTTGCTGGTTCTATTTAATTTACTTGATGGCAAAAGAATCACGCATGAAAGAGTCAAGTACTCTTACACCCTTCATTGAAAAGAATTCCTCCATCTAAAGATGTGATACGGTCATCGAAAATGATGTCGTCCTTTACTTCTCCTTCAAGATAATTATTTTCAACTAAACTGACAAAGAAAGTTAATTCGTGTGCCTCAAAAATTCGTTCTGTGTCCCATTTGTCCAGGAAACTATCAAAAAGAAGTAATCTACCCAGTATTCCAAGTCTCTTCCTTTACCATCAATACAGTAAAACTCCAGATAAATAAATTATAAAATTATATTATTAAATTTAAACAAAATATAATTAAATTATTTATATAATAGACTTTTTAGCATTTATTTATTTAAGATGATCAGAACAAATTTAAATATTTCTTAATTATACATGATTCTGTTAAGCTAAACTTAACATTAAATTATAAAAGTTATAATGAAATAAAAGTTATATTTCAATATAATTTAATTAAAAGAAAAGTTTCAGTTAAATGAAATTTTATTTACAATTTATGAAAATTAATTTTTTTTGGTGCAGATAAAAAGATATAAAATCGATGGAGTGAGAAGAATGTGTCCTCATCCAGTTCAATCTTTTTGTAAGTAATATGCTTTTTTTTTTTTATATATGTTTTCATATCTATTCTATATTTCATATCTATTGAATACAGTCTACCTCAGTTATAGTATGGACCAAAAACATTTCTCATCAGCTCTCTTCCTCAAACCAAACTGGAAGACCATTCAACCTCTTAGAATAACAACATTGCAGGTGGAAAAAAAACAACTTTTCCCTCCATAATTTTGACAAATCTATTAAAACAAACTTTACAAAATGAAAAATTATTGAAAGCATTTTTGATTAAACAGTTTTTCTTACTGAATAGGCTTTCATTTTATTTTATTTACATTTTACAATAAGAAGTCTTACATCATATAGTTTTCCTTTACATGTATAATGGTGTTCAAAATATATATGAACCATTAAACTCTATATCTTGTAGACAATTCATTATAAACGTTCAATTAGACTGCTCCAAACACAAACTACAAGCAAAACTACTCAAGAGCCCTTTAGCAGTCAAAAGAAAAAAAAAACTTTTGACTGCTAAAGGACTCTTGAGTAGTTTTGACAATTCATTATTTATTAAAAAATAAATGTTAATAATTTCCTGACTAATTTCAATAAGTTTGCAAATTTATTTTCCTTTACATGATACTCATTCTGATCTTAGTATTTACCTTGACTCCAAGCTTACTTTTTCAATATATATTGATTGTATTTGTGCTAAAATATTTAAAAAAAACTGATTTTATATGGCAATATCTTAGGTAGGTCAAAGATATTAAGTTATTTAAAATTTGGGTTCACTCCATTATTTTTCCACATTGTATTACTGTCATCCTATTTATACTTCTACTTCATTTTCTCAACTTCAAAAAATTGATAATGCTATTCATCATACTGTAAAAACGATTTCTATTATCCTTTATAATCAACATGTCCATATCTAAAAAATTTATAAACTGTTAAACGTTAAGTCATTGAATGATATAATCATTTCATCAGATATCAAAACTATATCTAAATACATCTGTGGGAAGCTTCCATCCAGTAGTGTTTATTATAATGTACCTCAGTTTTTTGCAAGATATTGTGATTTTTTATATATACCTAAATTTCAGACTGTCAAATATAAAAATTCTTTCTTTTTAAGAATCACTACCAATTATAATAACAGTGTTAAGTAGAACAGTTATTATAATTGTTCTACTTAACACTGTTTTGTATGTATATATTTTTGTCAGGTTATTAGTGTTTTATTAGGGGGCTCTTCTTATACTTTAGTGTATGCTGTGAGAGTAAATAAATGAATAATGAGTATTTAACAAAATTTTAAAAAAATTTTTTTTAAATCATCTAGCTAAAATTAAGTGTTTTGATTCTGCATTAATAATTTTTCAATTACTCTTCTTAAACTAAGATTGAATGGTTGAGTTAAATCACTAAGAAATATGATATTGATATATAACAACTAAGCTAGGTTCTGCTTCAGATAATAATATAACCGTAATAACTTTTTGACTCATGGCACATTATCATACAAAATTTCAAAGGTACCTCAACAAAAACTTACCACAATATTGGATAGGATACTTAGGGCAAAATGATTACATATTAATGTGAAGCCACCCCAATCACTGATTTAACACTATGCAATTTTTTCTTATGGGGATTTATGAAGAACACTGTGCTTCCACTCTCTCCTAATCTTATAGAACTTTGTAATTATATCACTGCAACTTTGATATTGACTATGACATGCTTGTGTGTGAGGCAAAATGATTATCTGCTTGCTATTTGCCACATCAGTAAAGGTAGACACATTGAGCATTTGTAAGATATGTAAAAAAAAATTGGATAGTTTGCCTTTATTCTAGTATAATAAAATATAGTATCTGTTGAGTAGTTTTTAGTAGTGAATGTTTAAAATGTTTCATAGAATTCTGAATAACCTTGTATTATTTCAAACAGAAAGGGAAATACAAGTAACCCTCATACAACATGGTAGATAGGTTCCTAAAAAATGCCGTGTTGTGTGAAACTGTGTTATATGAGACCTAGAGCTAATACAAAAAAAGGGACATACAAATACATTCCAAAACAAATTAAAAATAAATAACTTTCTTTAATTCTACATAATAAACTTAATTTTTTTTTAAGAATATTAATAACACTAAACATAAAGAATAAAGTATACTAGCCTATGTAACATTTATTTAATAATTATATCTTCCTTATTGCAGTTCAGTTAAAATGAGAATGTTTTTTCTTTTTAACAATGTCAACTTCATTTTCTGAACTTTTTTCTGCATTTAAAGTTTGTGTAGCTTCTGCTCTCTTTACAAATCTATAATCTAACCCACTACAATCTACTACAAAACAATCATTCCTTAACATATACCCATAAACAATTTTTTTTTATTTCACATTCCTCTATTGAAGAATAAAAACTTACTTTTTATCCAAGAACTGAACGTTTGGTAAAATATTTAATGGTCAACAATTAATTTAATTTCAAATTAATTCAATTAACTCAGTTTCAAATCAAAAATAGACTGCATATCATCTCTCTCACAGCAAACTAGTGAAATTGCATTTACGACTAATTTTAGCAAAATATTTCTCAATGATTGCATTTTATGTGTATATGATATTGTGTGTCTATAGTGTTTCATTAATTTATGAAAATTAATGAAAATGTTTTGTATTGTAGGAGAGTAAATATAATTTTCTACATGTATAAGTAAAAAACCATGTTGTAATAGTACCATGTTATATGAGAGTTTCTACAATTTTCTAATCACGTTAGAGTGAAACCATGTTATATGAGGGTTATTTGTATTCATTTGTTGTTATATTTTTCTTATAGATCTTACAGGATCTCAGGATGGATCAGTTCATTTATGGGAATGGGATCGTCAGCATCCTTTATCATCTCCTAGAGCACCTGGAACATTTGCCAGAGTTACAAGAGTATTGTTTAATGCCCAGGGTAATAAAGTGAGTAATAATACATTTTTAAATTCTCTATTTTAATTATGTTAAAAAATTCAAATCAATCTTTAAAAAAATATTTGAATCTAATAGAATGAGACTTTGAAATCTAACAGAATGTGCTTATATTGAGAAATTAGGATATTTGAGTCAATTTATAAACAGCTGCTTGTTTTACAATTTTAGAAAATACAGTAAACTCTTTGAAATCAATCCTGGGATTGGCAAGTATCAGCTTTTAAAATATACCAAATTCTAAAGAGGAAGAAATCATGTATCATGATCCTTTTTTGTCAATGTAAAAATATTATTGACTTGAACTGCTCAAATAAAATCAATATTAATAAAGAGAAATAAATATTAATAAAGGGAAAAATTTCTACATTCTGTCTATCAATAATACATTCTGTTATTTACTTTATTATTAAATATTTGTTAAAGTAATAAATATGTTTCTTAGTATTATTAGTATGTTTCTTAAAATACATATTATAAAAATAACATAGTTTATAACAATACATACCTTTATAAGTTGTAGCTTCTGAGATGCTTCCTAACAGTCAGAAAACAAAATTTTATCATAGAATAACATTCTATGATAAAAAATCCACTAGAAACAATTAAAGCAGAATTAGCAAAAATATAAATCTGAAATTTAATGTAAATATAAATAGCTGTTCTAAAATATGATGACAACAGGAATTGAGAAGTCTCCAAGGAGAAAAGAAAATGTAGTAGAAAAAATGATGTATACAGTAATGATTTCTTTTTTATTTAATACTAGCTGAAACCCTCAAGTTTTTGCAGTTATAAACATTTTAGATATTTTAATAAAAGTCTGCTATAATTAAACCTCTCTAAATACTGGATTTTGTGTTTGAGTTTGTCCAAAAACTTTGACACAATTAAAACTTTTCACCTTTGAGAAGGCAACATATAATTGGCCATGAGTAAAAACTGGGTGAGGAATGTAATCCTGGATCTATTAAATGACTGTCCGTTTTTGTTGTCCATTTTTTTTTTTACTGTAAGGTAATTCCATGGTAGAAGCATCCATGAAGCATTGTATTTTTACATTGCACCAAATCTGTGCATTGCACCCATCACACACTGTACACTAGTGGTTCTTATTCTTTTTGAAATCACTGAACACTTTTGAATGTAAAGAAAATCTGCGAAACACTATATAACTAAGATCATAAAACAAACAACAAAAATCTGCATGAACATGTATTTTATTAAAAATTATATACAGTGAGACCTCGGTTCACGAACACAATCCGTTTCTTGACCCTGTTCGTGATCCGAAAAGTTCGTAATCCGAATCAACTTTTCCCATTGCAGTTAATGTAAATCCAAATAATACGTTTTTTGTCCTAGAAAAAATTTTTTTTTTTTTTTTTTTTTTAATTTGTGGTTTATTTATGTTTCTTTGTGTTTATATTTATTAATTTCCTGCCGTAGTGCTAGTAATACTGATTATTAAACAGACTTTCCACAAAAGCCCTTCAGATTTTGCTACAGTTTTCAGCATCATATTTGTGAGAGCTAGGCTTTCAATATTAATGAACATAAACGTGAAAGACTTAACAAAACAAAAACGTGAAAGACTTAAGAATATTGTTGAAGAAATGAAAGTAGCTTTATCACATATTAGATCTGGCATTGCTCAAATCTGCAAAAGACAATTAGCTCAGGCATTATATTTTTTATTTATTTTTTTTTTTGCATATTTTATGCCTCTTTACAATCAGGGAGATTACTAAGCGGTGGGGCCAGTTCCAGTCACAGGCTGCACCCGTGGAGGTGTGCCGGATGATGAAGGACAGGGATCGCCAGACCGGACTCAGTACCTCCCAAAAAAACTTTTCAGGAGATACTACAATCGGGACGCGAATCCGGGTCCTCCTGTATGGCATGCCAACAGCATTACCACTCTTCCATCCAGCCGCTCAGGCATCATATTAAACTTGATTTAAAAATATTCCATTTTCTAAAAAAGTTATTTACAGTTCTTAAGAATATATGATATTTTTTTTAATTAATGATTTTTTACTGTTATTTAAAATCAATATTTAGACTTTAGATTTTAAATATTCTCATTAATATATGCACTATGAAATTACTAAGTAGGCTGTGTTCTTGGCTATATTTCATAAAATTTTTGGTATATGGTAATAATTTATATCAAAATATTAAAGATTGGCAATAGGACTTGAGAGAGTAAGAAATCTCTTCATTCTAAAGACTTTGCAAAAATACAAATTTTGAAATAATATTTGATAAATTTGTAATCAAAACTCATTAAATAAATATATTGTTATTTAAAATATGATTTTTAATAAAATTAACTGAACTATTTTAATTGGGATGCCAAATTGTTTTTTGTTGCAAATGCACTATAGTTATGGCAATGTATAATAATCAAATGAATGGATAGTTCCTTAAATATAATAAGAAAATAAATATATAAAGGAGAATATAAATAATATATATATAATAATATAATTTGTTATAATCTCAGGCATCACATTAAACTTGATTTAAAAATTTTCCATTTTCTAAAAAAGTTATTTACAGTTCTTAAGAATATATATTTTTTTTAATTAATGATTTTTTACTGTTATTTAAAATCAATATTTAGACTTTAGATTTTAAATATTCTCATTAATATATGCACTATGAAATTACTAAGTAGGCTGTGTTCTTGGCTATATTTCATAAAATTTTTGGTATATGGTAATAATTTATATCAAAATATTAAAGATTGGCAATAGGACTTGAGAGAGTAAGAAATCTCTTCATTCTAAAGACTTTGCAAAAATACAAATTTTGAAATAATATTTGATAAATTTGTAATCAAAACTCATTAAATAAATATATTGTTATTTAAAATATGATTTTTAATAAAATTAACTGAACTATTTTAATTGGGATGCCAAATTGTTTTTTGTTGCAAATGCACTATAGTTATGGCAATGTATAATAATCAAATGAATGGATAGTTCCTTAAATATAATAAGAAAATAAATATATAAAGGAGAATATAAATAATATATATATAATAATATAATTTGTTATAATAATTTGAATGGAAAGGAGTATTTATCAGCACTTTACTATTCTAATAGAAGAAATACAAAAAATAAAACAAAATAATCCAACATAAATACAGTCAAACCCTGATCAAAAAAGGGCAAAATCTGAAGAAATGCACTCCATCTTTTTGAGGATTTGTCCCTTTTTCTCCCCATCTGTGAGACTGATGCACGAATTATTTCTATTTATTAATCTCTGCTTTTTCATGCTCTTCAATCTTACTAAATTTGCTCTATTTTTGATTACGTATAGAGCTACAAAAACAGAATATCGAAAACAAATTGATTATGCAACCTGCGACATGGTTTATTTCAACCTGCCTCTTAGTACTCTACCTGAATGAAAATTAATGTTTTCAGTTAATTAATAGCGACAGAGTATTTTAGTGCCTACTACGGGCTGTCCATATCACTGATGGATCAGCTATCAAGTGCAGGATAGGATTCAACGAACCGGGTCCGGATCTTTCCTGAAAAAATTGGGTGTGGGGGATCCACCTCCAGTTTTTTCAGGAAATTAGCCTGGATCCTCCAAGCTAGCAACACCACGATTTTATTGCGGCTATCTGGCCAACTCTGTAAAGAATCCTTACTTGACTTTTATTCAATGCAAACAACCCTCTAATCATTTGTAAACAAATTTAAAATAAGGGCCTTGCCTTAGCCCAGAAATGAGCCTCTTTTGGGGAAGTGCTAGAAATATTCAACTTATAATTCGGTTGGCCGGATAGCTACGGTAGATCGTGCTGCACTTCCATCCTGGAGACTGGGTATAATTCCCGGGTCCCGCATCTCCAGATTTTTTTCAGTGGAATCCGGGTCCTACTCGTTCAGCTCCATCTTCCATCTGACCCACCCTCCAGGGGGGCGGCCGGATGGCCCTTGGAGACTGGGTACAATTCCCGGGTCCCGCATCTCCAGATTTTTTTCACTGGAATCCGGGTGCTACTCGTTCAGCTCCATCTTCCATCTGACCCACCCTCCAGGGGGGCGGCCGGATGGCCGAGTGGTAACGCTATCGGCGTGCCACGCAGGAGGACCCGGGTCTGTTAACTCATGAAAAGTTTTTTGGGTACTAAGGGGTGCTGGGCCCAGCCAGGCGATCTCCGTCCTTTACCATCCGGCCCCCCTCTACGGGTGTGGATGCAGCCCGTGGTTGGAACTGGCCCCGCCCGTTAGTAATCTTCCTGATTGGAAAGGGCGTAAAAAATACAAAAAAAGAAACTCTACCAGGGGTATGGGAGGCCCGTGACGCGAACTGGAATATCTCGTCGCTTTCCAACTACAAAAAAAAAACAAACTTATGATCCGATTAATTATATTGATTGTTACTCATCTGATTAAAATATATTGAAGATTTACTAAGATGCCAATAAAATATGTATATGTATATCCTACAAAAAAAAAAAACAAACTTATGATCCGATTAATTATATTGATTGTTATTCATCTGATTAAAATATATTGAAGATTTACTAAGATGCCAATAAAATATGTATATGTATATCCCAGTTGACTGGTTATGAACTGTCAGTAAAATTCATCAATTGTGAATGTGAGATTAAATTTCTATTCAATAAAGTGACTAACAGCGGCTTAATATACTGAACACTGTTAAAGACGACGATAAACACGCCGACACGATTATATGCTCTCTGGCCGTTAGAGTTCGCAGGAAGTGACACGTGTACGAAGAAAATATGAAGGCTGTTCTGTTGACACTTTTCATTTTAAATGCTTTCTCTCTTTTAAACGCTTTGTATTTCCATATTTCTGAAACAGAGCGAAAATGTTTTATTGAAGAAATACCCGACGAAACATTAGTTGTAGGTAAGATATTTATCTGATTTATAGGTATCGATTTGTATACAATACCATATAAGGCTTAGTCATTAAAAATTATCATATAAAATTATATTGAAACTTTTAATAATTTAAACGAATAATTATTTTCCATCTATGTTAATATAATCGAAATTTATTAATTAATATCTTATAAAATTTTTAAATTAATATCACAAAATAAGTTATTAATATATGATTGATATAGGCCTAACTGATTATTACGGTCGGTTTATTTTCGGTACCATATTTTCTTTTAATTTAATTAAATTATTTTCGTGTAAGACATTTCATAAATTACAAGATTCAGTATACCTAAGATTTAAATCAGAATACTATAGTATTCTGATTTATAGTATATATCGGTTCAAGATAAATTTTTAAGTCATATTTAATGCATATACAATACCATAATTTATATGTTTTTCTGTGTTGTGGAGATATATATGCATGGTGTAAATTATCTCCTTCAAAAAATGCCATTGTCACTTTGGAGACGATTTTGTCAGCTAATCAGGATCAGCAGTTTATCAAAAATATGTGTAGTATAGAAATGAAAATGAACTCCGACTTTATTAAAATTAATAAAATACAGTGCATTTATATTTAGCATTCAAACTTAGTTTTTTAGAAATGTTATACCTTACAGTAGGGGTGGGCAACTTCCAGTCCACGGGCCATATTTTATTATATCTAATACCAATGTTATGTATACTTACATATCTGTAGCTATTATTATCAATTGTTTTTGTTTTGGTCGTGGTCCACTATAAATTTTTCTATACGGCCCCCTACAAAAAAAAGGTTGCCCATGTGGCCCACCATAAATTTCTATTATCAATTGTTTTTGTTTTGGCCCGTGGCCCACCATAAATTTTTCATACAGCTCCTTACAAAAAAAGGTTGCCGACCGCTGCTATAAATTATTATTTTAGCCCCCTACAAAAAAAAATTGCCCATCCCTGCTTTACAGTATAGAAAACATCCATCTGCTGATCTGATCTACTTTTGAGTTTTCTGTAAAACACTATGTACACAGCTTACTGTACAGTATCCTTATTTATTTGGTAAAACAACATGATTGTTCTTACAATTTTAAATTTTCTACAACCTAGGTATGAACCAAGCTTAAAGAGACACATGATTAACTGTTAACTCCATTTCTCCCATCTGCTGGTTACAAATGAATCCATAGCACTTTTAATACTGAATATAGAGTACTGATGAACTTTGGGATGTAAATCATGCCCCTGGAGGATTAACAAGGACAAATACAATACCAAAAAGAATATTTGTTTAGACATTCTACTGGCAGATGGCATCTTATTGGGGTTTGCCTATTCCATTAACATAGGGAAGATTCGTTCTGCCAAATTTCTTGGCGGTCAGCAAGGGACATCTTATTGGGGTTTGACTGTATTTCTTTGCATCTAAATTCATAAAGAAACATTAGACATTTTTTGAATTATTTAATAATAGAGAATATGCTTTTTATTTAATTTATCATTTTAATAAATATCTTGTATATATCAACATTTTCAATAATTATAAAAAATTATGATTTTCTATTACCATAATTAATTTTTTATTTTTCTAGTTTGGAGTCACAGATGGAGATGGCAATTTAAGTCTATGGCAAGCTAATATGAGCTGTAGACCATTTTTTGTGAGTATTTTTGATATAATATTAATTTCTTATATTTTATATAATTTTATGAATTTATGAGAAGTTTAAAGTAGATTTTATAATTATAGCAGAAATTTTTCAATTGATCTCAATAGATAAATCAATTTTTAACAATTTATTATTTATTTGATATATGATAGTTTTGAAATATCACTCAGTTTCTTAATATATAAAACAATAGATATATTAACTATGTAATAAAATCAAGTTTATATAAAACTATTTAATAAAACAAAAATGTTTTCATTTCAAAACTATCATTATTTCAGCATAATCAGACATATCATTATATAAAATGAACATAAAAAATGCATAATTTTCTGAACCAAATCTAATGAAAACTTAATTTTCAGAAAACATTATTATTAGCCATTGTTGCTGGTATAAACAATAATAGGATTCTAAAATTTTATTATTATTTATATCTATAACAGCTACTGACAATGAAAATTTCTGAAAATACTTTTCTTAAGCTTTGTCATTAAATTAAATTTAGTCCAGAAAAAGTTATTTTTATATTTATTTGAAGATTTGTCAAACCTTGTTTATTTTATACAGTAGGCCATCTAATTACATAGTTTTAGATTTTTTAGTTTTAAATATAGTGAACCCCATTTTATTTTTGGTTTATCATACAATAAATATGCACTTTAAAATGATTTTATAATTACCATTATCATTTTATTATTTATTTCTGATTTAATAATAATGTATAAATTTGGCTTTTTTTCTATATAAATTTATTAATAATAAAAATAAACAAACAAAAAATTATGTTTCCAATTTTAAAGTTAAAATTGTTATGGAATGCAATAAACAGATATTTGCAAACTTATACAAAAAATTGGGACCAAAAGATTTTATGTAACCAGATTTTGCAGAAGTCAGAAAAATGATCCTTTAACTAAAATTTTGAAGCAAAAACTAACAGAACTAGTGGACTTCTGTAATTGCACCAATATTTTGATGCCATATTGTTCTATGGGTGAAAGTGAGACAATGTTGCATGATACAATATCATATCAGTAATATGATACTTAAAATCAACAATACATCAAATACATTAAATAAATAAAATAATATGATCTTTTGAATATTGTGCAACCAACATGTTTGGATTTGTATGTTGCAAATACAATAAATTTTTATGCTCTATACCTCAAAAAAAGAACTTATGAAAACTAAAAAGATAAAAAAATTTTCTGAAATTTTTTTTATAAATTTTGATTCACAGAGGTCAGATATACAGGTGTTCATAAAGTAATACAAGTGATTTTATTGCAAAGTGACTGTACATCGTAGCACATTCAGACCGCTAGGACTAGATGGGGGGACACTTGGCTTCACTAACACACCCACGGTCAGTCTGCTCAGCAATGGTTGCGTCAGTATTGTTAATTTTGTGAAACTCATCTCAACAACCGTGTCACGACGCACAATGGAGCAAATGATTGAACAATGATACACGATCAAGTTCTGCGCTAAACTTGGCAGAAGTTATACCAATACTGATCAATTGATCTAGCAAGCCTAAGGAGGACTATGCTCTATCATCTTCGCAATTTTGAAGGTGGTTGAAGATGATTAAGGAGGGCTGGGAAGAGATGACCGACAACCCCTACTCTGGATGGCCATCAACTAGTCACACTGATGAAAATCTGACTCGTGTGCATGATTTGTTGTACTCTGACTGTGTATGAGTGTTAGGATGACACTGAACCTTCAAATAGCCACTGTGCACACCAGCATAACAAACAGTCTCAACATGCGAAAGGTTTGTGTCAAGCTGGTCCCCAAAGTGTTGACGGATGAGCAAAAGGCCAATCGATGATCATGAATGAACTTTTGGATCATGTTCAAATTGAGCCTGATATTTTAGACAATGTTATTACCAGGGACAAAGCATGGGCATTTGAGTACGACCCAGAGACAAAACGCCAGAGTGCCGAATGGCATACCCCAGCATCCCCCAAACAAAAGAAGGCAAGAATGAGCAAGTCAAAAGTGAAAACAATGCTGATTGTCTTTTTTTGACACTAAGGGTGTAGTCCATAAGGAGTTTGTATCTCCAGGAGAGACCATCAACACTGCCTATTACGTGGATGTTCTCGAAAGATTGAGAAAAAGGGTCCTTCGCGTTCAAAAGGAGGTTGCCACTACCTGGGTGCTCCATCATGACAATGCTCCCAGCCACACCACTCTGTGCGTCCATGAGTTCCTGGCGGAGCACAACTTGGCAATGCTGCCCCAGCCTTCTTACAGTCCCGATTTGGCTCTGGCAGACTTCTTTTTGTTTCCAAGGATTAAGATTGCCTTCAAAAGACACCGTTTTGACAGCATTGAGATGTGATCCAAGCCGCCATGACGACCAATCTGAACAAGGTTCCCGTCGAGGCCTTCCAGAGTGCGTACCGTGCCTGGGAAAATCACTGGAAAAAATATGTAGATGCACGAGAGGAGTACATCAAAGATTTCTAAACATCGAATAATTTGTCAGCTCAAACATGTGAAAAATAAAAACAAAAAATTTAATTTTTTTTTTTCACTTGTTTGAGCTGACAAATTGTTCGATTAAATATATATAAGAAGAAAGTGAAAAGAAGAATAATAATATTATAAACAATTTTGAATAATTTAATTTAATTTTTTTTTTCACTTGTTTGAGCTGACAAATTGTTCAATTAAATATATATAAGAAGAAAGTGAAAAGAAGAATAATAATATTATAAACAATTTTGATTTCTAAACATTTGTAACTATATCTTGAATAAATTTTTTTTTTACAACAACACTTGCACACCTTGGATATATATCCAAGGTGTTTTATGAACACACCTTGGATATATATCAGGAAATACTCTGGTAGTCCTCAACTTATGATCATTTAATACTTATGATATTGATGTAATCAGTAAATTTTATGATTAATCAATGTAATTGATAAAGAATTCAAATCTCTGAACAATGGTCTGATATATAGAAAGCATCCTTTTCATGTCTAGTTCTTGTATTTTTGTGTTCATTAAGTATATTATGATAATGTGGAATTTAATAATAAATATTGATATTGGGCAATCCATAAATTTTGGGAATTTCTGACTTACGATGATGGATTCAAACTGAACTTCATCAAAAGTTGAAGACTATTTGACATTTGAAGAATATAAGCATTAATTCTAGGCAGATGCAATTAATGCACATGGCACAATATGAGAAACTGCAATGAAAGTTAGAAAAGTACTATTAATACAATTAATTTTATAATTTTTATTAATTTTATTAAAACTTTTGATATTAGATTTATATTTTATTTCTTTTCATAAACAACCTAGAGATACATAAATAAAATCTTGCACAGAATGGAAGAATGATATAAAATCAAAAGTTCATTTCATATTACTAATTATAATGGTTGTTTGTCATTTTGTATTCATTATATAATTTCTATATATAAATCAGTTTTTATTCATAAACTTCTCTTCTGAATTTTTAACTGTTGTATTTTATTTATAGTTGTCATTATTCAAAAATTAAATTTAGTTTTATATTTTCAGAATACACGTTGTCATAATAAACAAGCAAGTGATTTTATATTTGTAAATTCTTCTAGCCTAATAGCAACAGTAGGTCATTCTTCAGATAATAAAAATGTATGTATTTGGGATACATTATTACCAGAAGGAAAAGCATTAGTAATATGTGAGTAAATTTAATTTTTTATTTATTGATTTAACTTCTATACATTGGAAATTGGCATCCAGATTCTAAATTATCATATGCAATGGTGAATGCAACCCATGTGCATTCCTCAGCAATTTCACTAGCATTCAAACTAATTTTATAAATGAAAAAAAAGCTAAACTGAAAATTTAAATTATAAATTAAAAAAATTGACGTTTAGAAAGGATTCAAATAAAATTTTTTTTTATTTGTAGTTAAATGTATTTTTAAAGAATCACGATATTTTTGGATTGTTAACTGATATTTCCAAGAACATATGCATTATAAACAATACTTAATAGCTCTTTTTAGGTATTTTATTTGTTAATGTTTCCAATGGTATATATGTTGTTGCTTCATAGAATTTTGGATTTTCTTTGCCCATTCTTGTTTTACATCTAACTTGGTAAATTAATTAAATATGAATCAAGTTTTAGTTTATTTTCCAAATAAAAAAGAAACTTATAATATAGGCATCATGCCTATATGTCTGTGTCCCCCCCACTAAAAGCATTTGAACTACTAAATAAATTTCCATGAAATTTGGTAGTTATGCACTACCATTAAATGTCATATCAATATCACAATCTTTAATATTATAGTATTATTTAATCCTAGAGGATTGAATTTATTATTTTTGTCAAAATTTTATTTTATAGTTTTACTAATAGATGCCATTAAATGTTAGCAGTATAGAGTGACATGGCTTATCTGCATTGCTTAGCATTTAACACCATCTATCATCAGTACCTCTTACAATGACATCTGTAGTTATGTCATCATGACTATGCTAATTAAATCAATGTTAAAATTGGACTCAAAACCTAATGAATTCCAAATCCTAAATAAATGACATATTTGGAAAGTAGGTGATTTTAATTCTTTCTGGAACTGCTTGTAAATGTTAAAGATAAGAGTTCAGCTTATATTTGATATCAACATACAATCAAGAAAATACAAGTGTTACTTGAATTACATGTTTCATACTTATGAATATGAAATTTCAAAAACTCTTCAAGAATTTTAAAGATTGTGATAGCAGAATGTCTAGCAATCAATTTGATATAAAACTACATAGTAATGTATTATGATTGTATTACAAGATAGACTAGATTACATCAAAAAATCATCACTTTATAATCTGAAATTTTTATTTAAATCTGTAAAATAAGAAACTTTTAATTAGTCCATTTATGAAATGCTGTATATTACAAAATAAATACTTTTGAAGGCCAAATGACAAAATTTACAAACAGTTTAAATTCATAATTTTAAAAGCACATTTATAATAAAGTATTTTTATATTGCAAATGCTTGAGAAATTTAAGAAAAATATTTTATATAATTTTAAAATTTTTACTATATATTTTATTTTTAGTGTATATAGGTTATAATCTGTCTCAGATACACATCCATTTTCTCCAGAAATAACTTTTTCTTGGATACGCATCCACTTTCTCCAGAAATAACATTTTCTTTGATTCCGTGACACTTCTTAAATTTGTCTAACCATCCAGAAATTTGCTTGGAACTACACTTCTTAAATTTGTCTAACCATCCAGAACTTGCTTGGAACTCTTCTGTCCTAAATTCGGTACATATTCCATTGCCTTTACCTTTATGAATGGTCCTGAGACAAGCATGTTTCTATCTCTAACCATCTTCAGCCATTTCAACACTGCTTTGTTCTTTATGAGTGGTCCTGAGACAGGCATGTTTCTATCTCTCACCATCTTGAGCCATTCATCTCTCACCATCTTCAGCCATTTCAACACTGCTTCGTCCACATCCTCATACTTACATGTCCTTAATCATTTTCTGTCAGCTCCTGCAACTTCAAGATTTTTTAAAAGAGAGTCCTGTTTATTTAGTATTGTTGACACTGTACTTTGTGGAATCCCGAATTTCTGCACAACATCTTTTTTTCTCACTCCACAGTCCACATCTTTTAGCAATTCCACTTTTTCCGCGATACTCAACGACTTTCTCTTTGACATGGTAAACGTTTTAGGAGAGCTGAACAAAGACTAACTAAAATCTCTCGGTTCAGTTTTGGTTTTAAGCCAATTAACAAAAGTAACATACAAAACCGAAACCGAAACAATCCCTAGAACCACAGAGTATAACAACCAGAGAGGAAGACGAACCACGTGACTGGAAATACCAACGTCATTTTTTGATACTATGGTAAACATTTAGTAGAGCTGAATAAAGACTAACTGAAATCTCTCGGTTCATTTTTGGTTTTGGTTTTAAGCCAATTAACACAAGTAACATACAAAACCGAAACAAGCCCAAGAACTTTACACTAACCTCCTTTACAGTACAAATCGACACATCCATTTTGTTTATTTGTCGGCTTTTTTTAGCCAGACCTAATCCAGACTCCTTACCTTATCCTTTTCCCTCGCCTCTGAAATTAAAAATTTCGATATATAGAAACAAATTTCAATGGAAATTTCACGGGCTAGCAAAAAACTTTGATATACTGAGAATTTCGATATATAGAAGTTTGATATATAGAGATCAGACTGTATATGAATCTGATAAATTTTTTGATTATTTCAGTAATGATTTAAGAACAATAACTATGTATAGTTAATATTTAAGTTTTTGTATCATCATTAATTTTTATATGAACTTGTATTTTATCAAAAATATGTTTTTAAGAGTTAACAGTTTAAAGAATTATAAAGTTTGGAAGGTTTGATTTTCTTAGATTTCATTTTATTTCTCCTTTTTGATTTTCTTTTGTATGTGTAAATATTGATTATAATTGATGAGGATTTGCCTAGAAATTGAAAAAGCTCTTACTGACTATTAATTAAAGATATTTAAAATTTAATTCTTCTTTTGTGCTTTTCTCTTTATGCAATTTTAGTAATAGTAGCAGAAGATTTAATTTTAAATTATAATAATATCCTTTATTAAAGATTAAAGTATATGTCATGAAAGTTATCTTTCATGGATTAACCTATATATACATAATATCACAAAAATCTATCAAGAGTTCCATAGAAGAAAATAGCAGAAAACTGAAGTCCTTAGAAACTTGTCATTTTTAAAATAAATGAATCTACAGAGTTAATTTTACTTTATATTCCACTTTAATAGTATGATCATTTTGCTAAATTTTTTAAATTCAATTAAATAGTTTCAAAGGGAATAAACCTGATATTCAAACTTCTAAGAAAAGAAACTTTAGTAAGTTTGAATATCCACCATTTTTAAACAGCTAAAGATAAAAGGTTAACTAATATGACATTAAACATCATCATTATCTTCAACAACTTAATCTTCCTGCTAAAATTGATAAAAAATCAATAATTAATTCAGGATATATTTAGTATCTCAAAAGTTTGAACATCTGACATTTTTAAATGGTTGAAATTTGAGCAGTGTTTCCCAATTTCTGACCATTGGACTAGCTCTGGTCTGTGAGAAAATTTAACTGGTTTACAAAAAATGTTTTAATTTTTATAGCTTTATTTCAGAAAAAATGTTTAATAATTATAATTATTTTCTGCTTCTAGCAAATTTTTAAATTTATTTGTAAATTATGATTCAAATAATCTAAAATGGTAGTTTATATCCTAACTTTAAAATACTGATGATTAGTAATAGTATGCTTTAAGATTTTGAAAAGTGACTACTGCTGTATGCTGTATTACTCTTATTCAACTAGTATTTTCAATGATTTAATAATTCATTTGATTCATCAGGCATCTAGCAAAGCTAGACTGAGAGATAGATCTATGACTAAATGGTTTCTTATTTATTCTATTTAAAAATTATTTACATTTAAAAAATTTAGTAATGTTCCTTGTTTTTTGTTAATCATCTTATAATACAGTCTAAAAATTCATTTATTTTATTTAGATATTATTTATTAATTATTTCATTTATCTTATATTTAAGATAAATGAAATAATTAATAAATAATATCTAAATAAAATAAATGAATTTTTAGACTGTATTATAAGATGATTAACAAAAAACAAGGAACATTATTAAATTTTTTAAATGTAAATAATTTTTAAATAGAATAAATAAGAAACCATTTAGTCATAGATCTATCTCTCAGTCTAGCTTTGCTAGATGCCTGATGAATCAAATGAATTATTAAATCATTGAAAATACTAGTTGAATAAGAGTAATACAGCATACAGCAGTAGTCACTTTTCAAAATCTTAAAGCATACTATTACTAATCATCAGTATTTTAAAGTTAGGATATAAACTACCATTTTAAATTATTTGAATCATAATTTACAAATAAATTTAAAAATTTGCTAGAAGCAGAAAATAATTATAATTATTAAACATTTTTTCTGAAATAAAGTTATAAAAATTAAAACATTTTTTGTAAACCAGTTAAATTTTCTCACAGACCAGAGCTAGTCCAATGGTCTTAATTAAAAAATATATATTTTTATTTTGAGAGATACGAGAAATATAACGTTAAGTATTAATTGAAATAATGTTATGCGCTGAATTAGTATAGAAAATTTTATTGATGAAAGACTCAATTTAAGATTTTACAATTTTTTTCGTTTTACATATTGCCATTTATAAATAATAAAACACAAATTTCGTATAAAAAAATAATAATTTGATTTCAATATTAATTTAAATAACAAAATTTCATATATTAATAAAAATTAATGAAATATTTTCATGCTGTCTTAAGTAAAATTTTATCACAATACGATTATGCACTGACTATATTTGCTCTGCATTTTCTTCTGAATCATTTCAATTTTTCACATAAGTTATTTTAAAAATTTATTTCTAAACAGTGATTGAGATTTATAAAATTGATTTTATTTTCGTTTTAATTACAGAACGAAGAAAATATATTTACCCTGACACATTCATAAATATCAATAGAATCATAACAAGAGCAGGGCGAGCGGGTCAGTCGACTCGATCGCAAAGAAGACAAAACAGTCGGCCAGATGGTCGCTGTGAAAACGTACTGTTTTTCCACTTGGAGAATCCGGGTTTAATTCCCAGATCCCACACTTCAAAAACTTTTTCATAAAAGGTTCAGGTTTGGTTAGGTTGGCTTAATCCGCCACATCGCACGAAGGATATTCTGTATCTGGCGGCGGCCACTTATATTGCCCATCATATGCTGGCCAACACCTATGATGGGGTCAACAGAATGTTTGAAGGATGGGGTTCATGAGTCAGGCCCGGACTCCTCCTAAAAAACTGGAGACGTGGAACCTGGATTTGAACTCGGATCCATCAGGGTTGTAAGTCATAGCTTTACCGCGCAGCCATCCGGCCGACATAAAGGGTTCTAGCCGTCTCGTTGAACCCAACTCTATTTGACGGCTGAACTATTAGAAGTGGGAGCGGCCTGTGGTGAGCATTGGAATGCACCATCTTTTAGTATCAATTGGGTGAAAAGGTGTTAAACTGCACAAGAATCCTCACAATCAGGATGATCCCTCCGCAAGGGTGAGCAGCCTGTGGAAGAGCTTGTTTCGTCTTGCCACTTAGTATTCTTACTAAGTGGAAAGTATCGTCATTTGTTGACAAAAAAATTACACAGGAAAAAACTAAAAAAGAATAAGAACACAAAATCGCAAAACAAAGTTTTCAATTTTATGCATACTAAATATATTTTCTCCGGATTTAGCCCAGGCGAAGAAACATATACTTATGTTGTTGATCATAACAAGGCAATTTACTACTGCATAACATTTTTATCGATCAAATATGTCTTGTTATTTTTGACTGATCATTTTTAATGAAAAATAATACTTCACATTGGACGTAAAAGTGTCTTGACACTGAACTGTGCTTCTAGAAACTAGATCCAATATTGAGTAGCTGCCATATACATGTTAGCTGCATTTCTGTTCCATATGATGTCCCATATTCTGTTCCAAATGAAACTTTCTTTTCGTGGTTTAGTTTTGGTTTTCTATCTCTCAATTCGCTATTTTAATATTTGATTCTAATTTTAATCTCCAATTTACTAAGATATAAGAAAAAACGAATATGGCACATTTTTTTGTCAACATATGACGCCACATTCCATTCTAGAAGAACATTATGTGATGGGGTGAAATAAGCCCTTCTATAGGCTGCCCACTCAGGGCGGAGGGATCAGCCGGATTGTGGAGGACGGGATCGATGATAAATATTTTCAAGGGATGAGACCGAAACTTGAACCAGGTCTTCCAGAGTGGAAAGCCGAAGAGTTTCCAAGCTGCCAATCCGCCCGACAATCTGACACATTTATAATCTTTCATATATCCAAGATAAAAAGTGATAATTAAACCCCGGTTAACATACAATTTGGATAATCCGTCGGCCGGATTGCCGCATGATTAAAGCTGGGGATCCACCTTGGAGGATCCGGCTTCAAATCACCTCCAGTTTTTCAAGACGGGTCCGGGCCCGGCCCGTTGAACCCCATCCTTCAACCATCCGATTGAACCGATCATGGGTGTTGGCCAGCCTGTGATAGGCTGTATAAGTGGCCGCCACCAGACAAAGAATATCCGATGAGGATATGGCGGCCTAACCAAATTAACCTAACCTCGAACTTATTACCTACTTATAATCAATATCGTAACAAGAACGGGGTCGATCGGAGCATTCACTCTGGGAGCAAATAAGACAAGGGCACGAAAGAAAGCTTTCAATTTAGCGAAATTTTTTTGGGGTGTAAAAATGTATTTTCTCGTATTTTCTGTAAGCGTGAAATAGTATTTTTCTTTGACATAGAAAGAGCCAGTTATGGTGCTGCCCATAAAACAACCTCCAAAAAAATTTATATTTAAAATTCGAATTTTATATATTTGATATAATATTTATCAAGAATAAAATTTTATATTAATGTTGTAAATAGAACAATAATCTCAATGCAATGAAACTTAAGTGAGATACCAACTCTGTATCTATATTATAAACGAGTGTTTAATAATGAAAATTTTAATAAATATCAATGCAATTTATATTTTTAGCAATAAATATCTATGTGGCACTGCAGTGGCTGTAAGTATATACAATACAGTAGCTACTGATTGACTATAGATGCATTTCTTTATTGGACAGTTTTCTCACCGATTAAACTGGTTGTGGAGGAAGTTGTTTATTTCTTTTCGAGAATGATACGGACATGTTTCATTTTTCCCGTGATTGGAAGGAGAGTTAGTTTTTACCCAATAACATGAAAACATGTCAGTGTCATTTTGGAGAAGAAATAAACAACTTCCACCACCACCAGTCTAATCGGTGAGAAAACCGTCCAATAAAGAAATGCACCCTATTATTACAGGAGTCATTATGTCCAATATTCATCTTGCTGTAATTTTCATTTTAAGTTAGATTTTATAAATCTGCCAGATACATTCAAAAAATTATTCAATAGGACAAATTTGAAGCATTAAATCCAATTAAAAAAAGGACTACTACAGTTTAAAAATTTCAAAAATCGGCAAAATAAAACCATCAGTTTTCTTCTCTGCAGATACCTCTACTAGTCTCATCATTCAACTGATATCGATGAAATTTGAACTGTAGGTATTTCAAAGACTACTGGAGGTTCTCTAAAAACTTCAGCACAACTGAATGAAAATAAAGAGGAGAAATGGGGACATCGTTTTTCTTTTAACACCCGTACATATCGCATTGTTTAACTTTTTTTGAACAAATTTGGAATATAGGCATATCGTATATATTATGTGTTCGTCGGTTTCTTCATGTCTGGCGACCATAACTCTGGTAATAAAATGACATCAACTTTGTTTATCTTGAATTGTTGTTGTAACTTTTTCCTTAGAAATGTCTGAGAGAGTGCTGATTGGTCAATTCATTTACGAGAAAGTTTTCCTATTCCTCTGGAACCTCAGTTTTTCCTTGCATGATGATTTTGTCACAATTTCTCATTTTGTCTTCTGGCTATGCGATTCCAAGTATTAGAGAATTTTTTTCGATGCTAGACGGGTAAATCTTACATAGATTTCACCTTCGTTGATGATAGATATATCGTAGTTTAATTAAAATTAACTGAAAATTTTGGCTAAATTGAAATAAAATTAAAAGTTATAGGAAATGGATGATTCGTAGAACTCTCTTTTACAGGTCACATTGTTTAACCGATTCGAAGAAATCTGAAATAGAGGGGAAATCAAAAATTCTTACTCCTATCATAACTCGGATGGGATATGAAAGTTGATCCTCCAACTATTCCTTCTCTACATATCCACTTCCTATGGCCATATACTTCTTGTACCTGTGGAACAGCTGTTTAATCCCATCTTTGTAGAAGTCATCAGATTTGGAGGCAAACCAGTTCTCCACAGCAGTAATGATTTTCCAATCATCGAAGAAACTTCTTCCTTGTATATGTTTTTTCATATTTCGAAACAGGAAGAAGTCTGAAGATGCCAGGTCGGTTAGGTTAGGGGTAGGTTCTTTATCCGGCGGCTGCCACTTATAGAGCCCATCACAGGATGGCCAACACTAGGGTTCGAAAGCTACCAATATTTTAACGTTAAATGCCGAAGTAAAATTTGTGATTACCAGTAATTACCAACAATAAATTTATTTTTAATTAGGATATTAAAAAAACGAAAGAAATAAAAAAAAATTATTTAACAAAAAAAGACTTAAATAAAAAAATATAGAAAAGTTTCCTTTTATTAAATAACAAAAAACGTATATTTATTAATGTAGATGAATAATTTTCTGTTAAATATAATCAAGTCACTTTACAAATAGTGAAAATCATATATAAATTCTTGAAGTTAGAGTTTGAAAGAGGCAACAGTTTTATTTCTATACAATTCGAATCATCATTTTTCGCCATTTTGTGTAGATCTAGTTATTTAATTTATCATATAGTTATCCTTCATTTTTATTATTTAATTTTTATCTTTCTTTCTTTTGTTTTTTCCCTTTAATAAAAAAATGCAGAATGTTCAAACATCTGAGATTTTTCTTGTTAAATACGAAATTGTTTAATAGATTCGATATAGGTCTACACTATGGTTCGAAAGTTACCGATAAAAACCGGTAAAAACCGAAGTAAAATTTGTGATTACCGGTAATTACCGGCAATAAATTTATTTTTAATTAGGATATTCTTATTTAATTTTTATCTTTCTTTTGTTTTTTCCCTTTAATAAAAAAATGCAGAATGTTCAAACATCTGAGATTTTTCTTGTTAAATACGAAATTGTTTAATAGATTCGATATAGGTCTACACTATGGTTCGAAAGTTACCGATAAAAACCGGTAAAAACCGAAGTAAAATTTGTGATTACCGGTAATTACCGGCAATAAATTTATTTTTAATTAGGATATTAAAAAAACGAAAGAAATAAAAAAAAATGTTTTACTTAACAGAAAAAAAAGACTCAAATAAAAAAATATAGAAAAAATTTCCTTTTATTGAACAAAAACGTATATTTATTTATAAAAATTGAGTAACGAATTCCAAGTTTAATTTAACCCTCAAAATATTCAGATAGCTTGGTTTTCTTGGTTAGATAATAATTGTAAACTAAATTTTTTACACCATTCTCTGTAGTTGGTGTCATTTTGTCATAAAGTTGGTCGTTTGTTGTCGAATTACTTTGAATAAATTTAGAAGTTGCCATTTGATTAAAACTAAATCCGTCTTTGCAAGCCATTTTTGCAATAGCAGAAGTAACGGACTTTATTTAACAGAAAAAAAGACTTAGGCCTAAATAAAAAAATATAGAAAAGTTTCCTTTTATTAAATAACAAAAAACGTATGTTTATATATATAAATTGAGTAACGAATTCCAGGTTTAATTTGACTCCCAAAATATTCAAATAGCTCGGTTTTCTTGGTTAGATAATTGTAAAAAAATTTTTTACACCATTCCCTGTAGTTGGTGGCATTTTGTCATAAACGTTTGTTGCCGAATAAATTTTTTACATCATTCCCTGTAGTTGGTTGCAATTTGTCATAAACGTTTGTTGCCGAATTACTTTGAATAAATTTAGAAGTTGCGATTTGATTAGCACTAAACTTGCATGTTAATACTGGTGCTTGAAGAAGCACCAGTATTATCTTATCATGAAAATCATTGGCATGAATCTTGCTTACATAAGTCCTCATTCCAGAAGTCGATCCACCGATAGTTTTCAAAATTTTACTGCATTTTAAGCACTCAGTTTCTTTGTTTTTTCTTTTAAAGTATTGCCACACATTTGTTTTTTCTTTTAAAGTATTGCCACACAATTCTATTTTGTCCCCGTCCTAAAATAGATAGATTTAAGACGGGGACAAAATAGAATTTAATTGCTTTTCGCAAACTTAAAATGATTAAAATTAATTTTCCTTTTTCTAAAAAAAAATGTTTGAAAGAAAATTGGTTTTATGACAGACTTTAAATAAATTAAAATTTGATTTTTAAAGTCGGTAATACCGGTAATAGTTATTTCAGTAACGGTAATTTTGATTAATTTTAGAAATCGGTAATTACCGGTAAAAAATTACCGAATTCCATGTAGGTAAAAATCGCGCTAAACTTGCTTGTTTCTTGCTTGAAGAAGCTCCAGTATTAACATCTTGAAAATCATTGGCATGAATCTTGCCTATATGAGTCCTCATTCCAAAAGTCGATCCACCGATAGTTTTCAAAATTTTAGTGCATTTTAAGCACTCTGCTTCTTTGGTTATCTAATAAAGTGTTGCCACACATTTGATTTTTTGAGACAATATTATGAAGGGAAATGTAAAAAATAATTGATAGAATGAAGACAACAGCAATTTATAGAAACGTTGGAATCAAAATACGTTCAGAACTTCCTAGCTGCGTAGTGCGTACTATGCACTATGCAGACTCGAGCATCAAATTTTAAATGGAGTTTAATTTGACGAGTTAACAAAGCAAATACATATTTGGAAATATTGGAGAGGAAAAGATTGGGATTTGTATCTCGAGAATATTTTAACCGTGAACTTATAATATAGTCCTAGACTATTATAATCTAAATAAATACTAAATAGATAGACTTAGGATGGGGACAAAATAGAATTTAGTTGCTTTTCGCCACAGATTAGTTGAGACAGATGGGACACTTCTCTTATTCGAAGGTGCTGCCACTATTAGCAGTCCCTGGTGTTACCATGGACATTATTCATTTCTCCTTTGTTGTAGATAGTGGAAGGTCGGTTATTATTGTTTGTACGAATCTTATGGCAGTTTTATTATAAAAAAGCTTTTATAAGTAAACTTTCAATAGATTAAAACATCATTTTTATTATTAGTTGAGTTCATTTCAAATACTCTCCATTGAGGCGCTTCGTTCGTTTCTTGTATACAACAGTCTATGAGAGTGTCCTATCTATCTCAACTAATCTGTGCTTTTCGCAAACTTAAAATGATTAAAATGAATTTTCTTTTTTTCTAAAAACGTTTGAAAGAAAATTAGATTTATGACAGACTTTAAATAAATTAAAATTTGATTTTTAAAGCTGGTAATACCGGTAATAATTACTTTGATAACGGTAATTTTTATTAATTTTAGAAATTGGTAATTACCGATAAAAATTACCGAATTTCGAACCCTAACCAACATTCATGATAGGGTAAAACCGGATGATTGAAGGATTGGCTTCAACTGGCTGGGCCAGGACCTGAAAAATTGGAGGTGTGGGACCCTGATCCTCCAGGGTGGCAAGCTACCCTGGAGGAACGGACCTATCCTGAAAAATTGGAGGTGTGGGACCCTGATCCTCCAGGGTGGCAAGCTACCCTGGAGGATCAGGTGTCTTGCCACTCTGGAGTTTTAACATGCGGCCACAGGCCGAAATGCCATATTGAGAAAATACAGGGATGGGATAAGGTTTCTTAGTCACATTTGCTCAGAAATGTGACTGTTTCTGCAGGTCGGTATCTATACAGGTGTATTATCAATTATCAGCACTACATCTTTTGACAGCAAACCACACCTTTTTTTCTTGCTACTGTCTCTCGTAACTTTTGTACAAAGTTACTGTTATTATTGATTCTTTTATAAGTAATCTGTTACTATTCTGATATTGAAACTTTTGCTGTCCTAAAACAGAGACCTCGCTGCATGGCCTTTTCTTGGAATCATCCTGTAGCCTGATGCGACTACATCTGAATTCGTTTCCATCGTTTCACAGTCACATATGATAAGACATTTTTCGCTCTTCACAGCTGACATCTCTTCGTGGATTATTTGTGCAGTTTTCTCTTGAAGAGACATCTAATGGCGGAAGGAATATATTATCTTTAGATTTAAATAGTAAATGCACGAAAAAATTACTAGAAGTTCCGCTATAACCACTTCTCCTTCCCTTTCTCTGCATCAGAAATAACGTATCCTGACTCAATACTCAATTTTATCCAGTATTAAACCTTCTACTATCAGGCTTATAACTCAGCTTAAACAGGATCTGTCAAGTCAAAAAAATGCATATTAGTAAGACAGTAACCTGTCATTGTTTACAATTACAGATCTATAGCACAGACATTACTATCAGGCTTATAACTCAGATTAAACAAGATCTGTCAAGACAAAAAAATGCATGCATATTAGTAAGACAGTAACCTGTCATTGTTTACAATTACAGATCTATAGCACAGACACAACATAGAGAGAATAAGAATTTTTTTACTTTCTCTCGTAAATGTTCCTTATGTTATTTAAGACTAAAAAATGAAGCCTAACAGGGTAAAAATGGAGAGAGTAGGAGCTGCTTTAATCGTGAACTCTTCTATATTTCGTATCGCCGAACGATTTCGATCAATTACTATATGTATATTTATTATTTTACTTAATATTTTCTCTTACTAGAAATTACCCGCTCATATAAATGAACGGAAATATAATCTTGTGATTTAATCTTAAAATATTGCATATAACGACGAAAAACACTTCCGAACTCGTGTAGGGAATCTATCGACAAAGTAAAATCGCATCCATTATTATGTTACAGCGCCATCTACGAATTCTGTCTTTTTAGAGGAACTACAATTTCAATGTAATTTTTATTCTTTAATTTTTAAATTAAACAAATAACAAAATAACAACAAATAATTTTCGCTGTCGCAAACATCCAAAAATTAGACCTTTCTAAAACGTACCCTATTTATATATATCGGTATAGTAGTTCAATCGAAAAAAAGACATCCAGCCGCTAGCCACGTTTGACTATTAATATATATGATTTTTTACATATTAGATGCTTTTGATAGGATAATATAATAACGATAAACTTAATAAAAATTATAAATCAAAAAACCATTTTTAATTTTGTTATTATTTGTCATTATTATTTCAGATTGCATTCTGAAATTAAATATTAAAAAAAAAATTAATAGCGAAAGAACATTTTAAATATTTAAATGCAGAACAGATACAATAAAATCATTTTTTTTTTAAAGAAAGAGAAAAATTTTAAATTCAAATTTAGCATTTTATTAATAATTCAAATCTGATTTTTCGGTAAAATATAAATTTTAAAAAACAAAAAATCTTTCATTCCATAGTTTCTCAATATGGAAATTTTTTTTAAATTCATATTAGATTTAAAATTGATATTATTTATTGAATTTACAACTTTTATGCCATTTTTATATTTTTCATTAATTAATTAACAAACACTGTTTTCAAACTATCTAAATAAAACTGTTTTAATACGTGTTTTTTCAATATAATAATTGTTCAATAAATTTTTTATCGACAGTTACTAATTTAATTCATTAACATTAATTCTAATTACTATTGCCTTGTTATTATTATGATTATCTTTGCTTTGTTAAATAATTAGTATTAATTTATATCAGGAGGACAAAACTACTCCCATAACAATTCCAAACTAATTATTATAAGAGGATGCTCATAAACATTTTAAAAATATTAATCCCAATATTCAAACAGATATACTAGCCTAAATTTAAAACATATTTTTATGGATTTCTTAAGAACCAGATAGTTTTTATTGTTTATTGTGTACATTGTGTTGTATAGAGAACTCAAAGTACAGGATCAGAACAGCAGATGGACATGTTTTCTATATAGTACTGTACATATGATCAGAACAGCAGATGGACATGTTTTCTATATAGTACTGTACATATACAATATGTATACTGTACTGTAAAGCATACAGTTTTCTAGAAATGTTAAGTTTGGCTGCTAAATATAAATATACTGTATTTTATTAAATTTAATAAATTCAGAGTTCATTTTCATTTCTATACTACATGTGTTTTCGATAAACTGCCAACCCTGATTAGCTGCCAAAATTGACCCAAACGGATGGTGGCATTTTATCGGGGTTTGACTGTATCATTAAATTTTAACAGTTTGTTTACTTATCTATTAATTATTATATATTAAATAGTTTAAAATGATGGCAGATTAAATAAAATATAAATGAAGACAATAGATATTATTATATTCACATAAAATTTAATTTATTTATAATATGTACTTTTGTTGCCAAGCTGTGAAGCATTATTAAACTTTTCAATGATCCACAATGGAAAAAAGGTTGGAAAACACTGAGTTAGAGATTTAAATTCTGCAATGTCAAAGTTATCGCTAATGGCAAATCACTACAAATTTTCAGAAAAATATACCAATTAGTTCAAAAGTTATTGGCAAGGTGAATGTATATAGATAACAATGATTTCTATTTCCAACACTTAGGTAGGATACAAAAAAGCTTTATTAGAGCTATTATATAAACACAGAAACATTTTCGGCTTGTTTGACTCTCATCAACTGTACATATATTACATATACTATGTAAGACATAACAACATTAAGAATTAAACAGAAAATCAAATAGAATATCATGAGTTCTATAGATTTGATTCAAAAATAATAAATGTTTGTTCTATTGTTTACATTGTACTGTATGTATATCAATTCATATTGTCTTATTGTATTATTGAAAGGAAGTGAACTTTCAGACATTAATGATAACAATGATTTTATAATATTCACTTTCCTTCAAAAAATAATCTAAAAACAAATGTATGTTTCTGATCTGCTAAAATATTCAACAAATTTTTAAAAAGAAAGACAATTCAGTAATTTTGAATATACAGGCAGTCCTCGACTTATGACAGGGTGCCGTTCCAATATCTCTGGCATAAGTTGAGGACTTTTTTAATTCTTGATTTGTTTGATTTCTGTTTTAATATTTTCATAAATTAAGTTTCTATTTAACTTAAAACAGTTAAACAAAGCTTTCATCGCCTTCTTTTTAACGTTGGAATTTTCATCAGTAGTATTATTTCTCTTACTGGACACGACAGAGTTATGATAAGATACAGCAATAAGGCTTTGCTTGAAATTAATGATGATGCTGTGGTGTGTGTGTATACAAAAGCAATGTGATACACGTATATATATGTTAGCAACAAAGTTGAATTAGAAAACTTTTAGTAATAATTTTTGGCCTTCATAAGACGAGGATTACCTATATATAGTTAAAAAACATAATAGTAACTTTAAGCAAAGTACAGTAATCACTCAATGTCTATTATTACAGGAATCATTTTTCCTAAACTTTAAAAAAAATTTTTTTAAAAGTTAATCATCATCAGGCATTTATATTTGAAAAAAATATTCCATAAGGTACAGACTGCCAAATTTGAAGCACCAACTGAAATTAACAATAGAACTAGAGCAGTACAAGGAATTCACAAAGAACTTTAAGCAGGAACAAATCCAAAATTTATTGTTAGTTAATCACTAGTTCACTACATCTACTAATAATAATATGCAGTAACATAATTGATGAAGAAAAGGACTAGAGAGAGATAAAATGAGTTTGTGTACGTTAAAAGACTTTTAAAAAGAATTTTTGCCCATTGTGAATGTCACATCATACATTGCTTTTGTTCAGTAAAGATCAAAAATATGATTGTTTCAATTCCCTCTTTGAAGAACAGATTTGTTTCCTTCCATTACATCAATTTTGTTCAAATTAATATTAGTTGAACAGAATAGAAAAACTAAAAATTTATTCATGTCCTATGTCAGAATTAATTACAACCAAAGCTAGTGAGTCAAATGCAGCAACATTTTTGGCATTTCATGGCCTTCCTCAGCTGTTTCTTGCAAGCATATCTTATATTCCATACTGGCATGTAGAATGTAAGACACACTCCAGTGTAGATTGCAAGACACACATCTGTAAGAAGCAGTTGAGGGTGGCCATAAAAGGCCAAAAACATTACTGCATATTATTATTAGTATATGTAGTGATTAACTAATAATAAATTTCATATTTGTTCCTGCTTAAAGTTCTTTGTGAATTCGTTGTATCTTTCATAGTCAGCAGAACTTGGTTGTTTATAAACTAGAGCAGTTTGAAAATAACAAAAATTGGTAAAAATTCTCATTCTTCTTTTCTTCCTTCAACACAAACATCTCTACAGATCACATCATTCAACTGATTTTGATGAAATTTGTGATATAAATATGGTATTTCTTACATTACTTACAGTCTTCTAAAAATTTCAGTATAACTGGATCAAAATAAAAAAAGGATACGGGATTCCTTCTCTGTAAAAAACCTCTACTGTCTGACTAGCTTAGCCGCGACCATCGACACAAGTACCTGTGTGCTAACCGAACGAGTCCATGACAAAATAGGGATGACAGCTTTGCACATTGATGTTTTCAAATGCAAGATAACTGAAGTTGAATGGAAGTTTGCATATGGATGCTTTCAAATGCAAGATAACTGAAGTTGAATGGAAGTTTATTTTGTCAAGATTGAATGATAAATGATTAGTTTCGATGTTGGAAATAGTATATTTAACAGAACTTGTATAATAGTAAGTTCTGTTAAATATAATTAATATTCAATAATTCCCACCTGTCATTATACTGACTGTGATTTTCCCTTTCGCGTTTGGACTCATCCACCTTAGCTAGGTGCAGCTTTCATGGACAGACAATACAGATATTATTTAATTACTTTTGACTAATTTTGAAATATAGATCTATTCTACTTATTTAAAGTGTTCTAAAATTTTTGGTCCAATCAGGCTAAAATTAAATGATTTGGAAGAGAATGATTGTAGAAATTAACTGAGTGGAAGCAACAAAAACAACAATAATAACTGTTCTTTAATAAACAAAAAAAAACGTACATCTCATACAATGAACGCCACCGCCATGTCACCAAAAAAAAAAAAGAAAAAGAAAGGGCGCCAACAACAGAGTACAGTAATGTTGCCAGTTTGACAAATCTAATAATAAAAAAAAAATTTTTATCTTTTTATTTAACCTTCCAACATTCCCCCACAAACTGAGCAACACAAAAAAAAACTCCCACAAAAAGTCACAAGAAGTCAATCAGGCGAATATGTAGGCCAATCCATGCCTGCGCTAGTACAGCGCCATCTGTTAGCTGCTTTTTTAACAAAAAGTCACAAGGAGTCAATCAGGCGAATATGTAGGCCAATCCATGCCTGCGCTAGTACAGCGCCATCTGTTAGCTGCTTTTTTAACTATTATTTCGAAACTTCTGTATGAAATTCTTACAACTTTCACAACAAACGTAGCGTTTGTTGCATTCTTCTACCGATCTTTGTTTTCGTGATTTTTAATTTTGAAATCAGGGAGTCCTTTGCTGGACACCCTGTATTTCAAGATTTATAGATTAATTTTATAAACATACAGTATTTTGTATTGTCTAAAATGTTGCGCACCATGTAGTAATACAAAGGCAAAGAAAAGCCTAAAAGAACTTTATTATTAATTGTTTTAAAAATTTGCGAGAAAGTATATAATGAATCACATATGTTGCTTATTAGTATGCAACGTGTGTGATTCATGCAGTTACGTAGAGTCCCAGGATATTATAGTTTGCAGAATATAAAGATGTCTGAAAGAATAGTCTTTAGCAAGATGAAATCCTCTTAAAGACTAATTATAAATTCTTACCGAGAAATTTTTTTTCATATGTTACAGATTATTTCGAAGAAGAAAATGATAAAATGCTTGTAGTACGGTATACGAAGAACTCGTGCGTGGGCACTGCGCAACTGCAGCACCCCAGTTTTTCTCGATATATAAATATATTTATTCATTTATTTATATTTGCTTGTAATATTTAATTGGCTGAAAGAATAGTCTTTAGCGAGATGAAATCCTGTTAAAGACTAATTATAAATTCTTACCGAGAAAATTTTTTTCATATGTTACAGATTATTTCGAAGAAGAAAATGATAAAATGCTTGTAGTACGGTATACGAAGAAGAACTCGTGCGTGGGCACTGCGCAACTGCAGCACCCCAATTTTTCTCGATATATAAATATATTTATTCATTTATTTATATTTGCTTGTAATATTTAATTTTATCATCAACAACCCTACAAAATTCTCTTATTTTGTATAAAAAATAATGATTGTCTTGTAGCATTTAGGAGAGTCAAGGATGCTAGCGGCACTGTGTTTACGATAATACTACATTGCTACTGGCGCATGATCATGACAGCGTATATACGTCATAGTATCATGCGGGGATGCGAGCTATTAGCGTAAAGGCCGGTTCAATTCAAGCGAATACGTAGAGATGCGCGTTTAAATGTGAAGATCACCATAGTGATACAAAATTCTCTTATTTTGTATAAAAAATAATGATTGTCTTGTAGCATTTAGGAGAGTCAAGGATGCTAGCGGCACTGTGTTTACGATACTACATTGCTACTGGCGCATGATCATGACAGCGTATAGTAGTATCATAGTATCATGCGGGGATGCGCGCTATTAGCGTAAAGGCCAGTTCAATTCAAGCGAATACGTAGAGATGCGCGTTTAAATGTGAAGATCACCATAGTGACGGTAGTGTCCTCATTAGCGCGCATCAAATTTCTGCTAATCTCATTGTTTTTTATGCAGAATTTCTACAACTAAAATTCAAAATTTTAGCTATAATTGCGTGGGGCTGGCAGTGGAATAGTTGTTTTTGCTGTCAGCGGAATTTTTTAATACAACAGAAAGTTTTGATAAGCGATAAAAATCTATTTTAATTACTGCTTGTTTCGCTATATTGCTTTGGTTTACTCTATTAAATTTTATCTTTTAAAATTTAATACAATAAACTTTTAATCGGTTTTATATTTTGCTAAAATCGCTGAATGGCGACTCCCTTTAACGACAGAATAAAGTTTTCGAATTATACAGCCTAGATCATTCAAAAGTTATTAATGGCAGACACCGAAACTACATAGATGGTGATCTAATCGGCCTTGCATTCATTTAGAAAGAACATTAAAATGTCCGCTTTGAATACCGAAAATAATCCATCAAAATATACTGAATCCCATTAATAAATAAAATTTTGAATAATTAAAGATTAGCTGAATTAAAGATTGACATTAAAAATTAATACTGAAATGTATTTTGGACATTATTGCCATAATCTGAAAGATGAATTCATAAATTCGCCCTTTCCATAATGAAACTTTCATCAATAAAGAAATATTACATGGGATGTCTCCACAAACGAGATTCTGTTACATTTATCTTTCAGCACAAAATTTGTTCAGTAGAATTTTTTAAAGAATTTCTAATAATTAATACCGAACAGTTTCAGCATTTAAACTTGAGGTTGTTTTTCTGATTCCTCTTGCCACCGGAAGTTACTAAATGGGAAGATATTCCCATGCCCACCATCACTTCTATCACCATGGAGGGACTGCCTATCGGCGTAAAAATTTGGAGTTTTTTTTCCTATCAAAAGATGACGCCACTTTTGAGTCTGTTGATTACACGTGGCGGTTGCCACCTGTAGACGAAAGAGAACTGTGAATGACGGCCGGAATCGGAACTCCCGAATAAATTTTTCATGGAGTAGGATCCGGAAACCAACCGCTGTATGGGTGGAAAACTAGTGTTTCCACGTGGCCAATCAGTTATAAAGTATGCGTTTAATGTTCTTTCCTGACTTAATTTTCATCTCATATTTTATGTTTGCAGTGTTGTTAGAATTTAGAAGCCAGTAGTGTGGTTGATATTGTCTTATTCGTCTACCCTAACCAATTACAATCCAAAATGTAACAAATCATCTCTCTTCTCAGTATTATCCAATTTTTCTAATATAAATATGAATATTCAATAATATCATTGCTGAGAATTAATATACCATGATTAAGAACGATACCATTGGCCATATTCTAGATTTTAGCGTCACGAAATATAAATCTTTCAACGATTTCGGCGCATGGGCTGTCCTAAAATGATTATAACTTTGTAGGGCAAACGAACAAAATACAAAAATAAAAACATAATGTGACGAAATGTCATCCGTTGGCGTTCTCCCTGTCGAAAATGGGTGAAAATGAGATAATGAATTCTATACCAAATGAAGTAGTTCATGTTCTCCATCCTGTTAAAAAGAATCTTGTCACCGAACACTTTATAGAATAGAAGTGAAAATGATTATCAACGAATATTTGATGAAAATATGTGTACATTTGTAATATCATTTAAATGGAAAATCACTCGAAATCGCATTTTAATAAAATATTTAAATGTTAATTTTGTAAAAACTTAAAATTCTGAAAATACATTCAGTGTTAACTCGTGTTCTGCCAGAATTTTTGCTTGACATCTGTTTCCACGTGTTTAGCTACTATATGGGTAACAGATTTTGATTTATATGCAAATTACATTTAACCTATTTTACTTTCCATTAATCATCGTCATTACATTTAACCTACTTTCCTATCCATTAATCATTGTCATTACATTTGACCTATTTTATTTTCGATTAATTAATGTCAAATGACAGCTTCTCTTCAACTTTCAAATGGTTTGCTAAACAACTGAAGATTCACTACTATTGTACATCGGAATAAATGTTTCTCTCTTTATATCAGATATTTTATTTATTTCTTTTGTTTTCTTAATCTAATTTTAAACAATATATTGCAAAAATAACGCGTGGTCTTCAGGTACAACTTCATTTCTGCTGACAAAAATATTCGATGGATATCATGGCCATCACATACGGAGCAATTTTTAATTAATTATTTTGTGTATTAATATTTAGAGTGTAGAAAATCAGAGAAATATTTTATAAAAGTCGAAATAAAACATAAAAATATCTATTTTATTTCGTATTTTACAACGATAATGAAGTGAAAGAAACAGTCGACTTTTTTTTATTATCAGAGAAAATAATTTTTGGGACAATTCCGTATCAGAAGAAAAGGAGGATGAAAATGCAATGCGTTATTCAAATCTAATGTTGTATCTACTCCTAAGTGGACTAAGGGCTATAGGTGCATCAGATGTTAAGATTTAGAGATAGGCTCTATCTGGATCTTACCGACATCAAACTCAGATTTTGCAAAAATATTCTTATTATTCTGTATTAAATCATAAGAGTCATTTCTTTGTTTACACGATATGTTTGGGACAAAGATTGAATCAATGAAATTAATTTTTAAATTATTGCGAAAAGAGGACCTTGTGGGAAAAAGTTGTTTAGGTAAAGTCTGAGTTTCATTATAAAAACTATTGTCATCTCCAGTGGAGTAATTTACATTATTTGTTACATAACTATAGTTAGACTTAAATGATGACTTATTATATTGATTAAACTGAGAATCGTGGGAATTATGATAGTTATTAAATTTATGCAATTTAAATGGGAGTTGATCTAAAAAATTATTAGGTATAGGACACTTCTGTGTCTTACATATATATGAAATACTTAATAAATCATCTTTTACAATACTCAAGTCAGAATTAAATAAAAATTTACCCCGTTGAAAAACCGTGAGGTTCTCGAAATCAATTTTTAACTTAAAAAGATGCAATACAGGAAGTCCAAGAATAATATAATCATTAGTAGAAGGAATAATGTAAAACACAACATAATTGGTAATACTGCCCATAGTAAGACTTAATTTTACCTTATTTTGTGGCTTAATAAATCCTTCAGTTTGCCTGAGACAATCATATTTACAAAAGGGTAATTTTATAAAATCTCTTACTTTTGAGAACAAGTGAGCAGAAAAAACAGAAATATTGGCACCTGAGTCAAGAATTACCAGGAGCAACTTATTTTCGATGACTGCTTGAGTTTCTACTAGTGTTCTTGGTTTCTCTGTAGGCATTATATCCGGATGTCATTGTTGCACTGTTCCATCTTGATGTTGATGAGTTGGAGTATTCAGACAGGCTTGAGGAACATTTCAGAAAGGATTGGAGATAGACGATCCTTGAGAAGCATAAGGAGAGTGAAATGGTTGAGATCTATTGAACATCCTCTTAGGGTTGAATATACAGTCAGCATGAAAATGCATAGCATTAAGAATTCCCCTTAATGTACAGAATTTACAAGGATATGGTGGTTTTCGGGTTTCCTTTTGAATAGCGTAAACCTTGTAGTTTGGTCTTTGTTGCCAGATCTATGAATTATTAAAATATTTCGATGTGACAAAACTATTATTTTGTGAATTATTATTCTTTAGTCCAACAGAATTAAAATTTTGAGGTTGTTTGACTGTTGCTTGTGCACCCTCAACACAAGCTGCTACTTAAGCCAAGCTTCAAGAGTATTCGGTTGTGTAACCGCAATAAAAGTTTTATAAGTCTCTTCGCACCGTCGGTCAAAGCTTGAATAATATTTTCTTTGTCAATATTACAAGAAGAAGCCATGTCTATCTTTCTATTAAAATATATTTGAACACTTTCTCCTCACCGTTGGTGAATTTTGATAAAATTTAAAAATGACGAATCAATCGGTTTCGAGAATCGTATTAAAAATTTCGACTTAATTTGTTTCCAATCGTCTTCTTTATATAACGTATTAAAATAATAAGTTACGACGTCGCCTTCGAGATAATTGCAAAAAATTAACTTTTTATAGTCTTCCGAAATATTTAAGAACTTACATTGGTTTTCAAAAGTCATAATCCATGCTTTCGGATCGATTTCCTGCATGAATTTCGGCGGAGGTTCTTGCATCTCTGGAATGTTGGTCTTATTCTGCTTCGACATTTGGGAGTTTGGTCTGAAAATAATTGTCTTGGAAAAGTTATTTCAGCCTTGATGTGTAATACAAGTCGTACTGATGTATGTCCTGTCGACTTTTATATTGTAATGGGACAAAGAGATGTAAAATTATTTCACAATTTTAAAAAAAAGAACAGACAAAGAAGACACAACACTCGAGTCAGCCAGGACACCACATACCAACTTAGTTTATTTTCTTTTCCTCTCTCCCTACGCTTTCGTTACAACCAACCGATTTTTATTTGCATAAGAACCGAGAACTGACTTCTCCCGACAAATATTTTACATTTTATAATTTAACAGCTTAAAATTATAAAAACATTTATTTTTTTTTCCTATATGCATGTATACATGTAGACTGGCTTTTTTTCTCAGAAATTATCAGGAAGCGATTAGAAATAGCTACAAGTCTGTAAGATGGAAATTCTTTTAAATTTTTACCTTTTTTCTAAATAGGAATAATTTCATCTTAAGTCTGTTTGTGTAGAGATAAGAAAGAGTGGATGTATTACCTTCTGAACATTTCAATACTTTTTTTGGTGGATTTTCCCCGCTTTCATATTGTAAATTAAGTGGTAGGGCATTTCAGCACCTATCTCTGACGGCCCACGCCCCTGATGGGGTCAGCTGTTAGGTGGAGGATGAGGCTCATGTCGTATTCTGAGACTTTAGCCAAAGCTTTTCCCCTGCTCCACCTAGGGTACTACAGGGTACTTTGGTCTTCGAGAATAATCTCGGCTTAATCATAGCCTGCAACTAGGGGTGCGAGAGAATAATCTCGGCTTAATCATTGCCTACACTTAGGGGTGCGGACTCGCCTGACCACCCTCCGAACGAAATACGAATACGGCAGACTCGCTCAGGTTTGCCAGGCCTAGGGGTAAGAAGGCATGAATACAGCAGACTAGCTCAGGATTGCCAGGCTTAGGGGTAAGAAGGCCGCATTCGTATCTCGTGCACTGTGTCGCCGAAGCGACCTTTAAAGGGCCGAGAATTGCCTCCGTCCACAGAGGGAGCGGAGACACAAGAGGCGTGTATTTGCTACTCAAACTGGTGCTCATTACTGAGCGACCGGACAGTCCCCGAAGGGATCGAAATCTCTAACGGATTTCACATCAAGTTCTCCCACGAATGGGAAATCCTTAGGACACCAAAGCTCGGGCACAACCGCCGCGAAAATCCGACAGCCCGCCGAATGGTCGGTGAGTATAGTAATTCCGAACCCTCCACAAGAGCAGAACCCTTACTAATAATCGCATCGGATGGATCGGAAGGCATGACGACCAGCCGACCCAACTTGAAAAGGGCGAGAATCTCCCCCGGTTCGATCACCGATGTAGCCCACTCTCCGCGCCAGACTGGTGGGCCACCTTAGGGACGATATCGACCGATGCCGGGCTCCTGGCGCCTCGCCATGGCCGAATATCGCTCGGATCAACTCCCCGAAGTTTTATGATTCCCTAGGAAGCGAGCTGTCGTGCAATGGCCGGGCTCCTGGCGCCTCGCCATGGCCGAATATCGCTCGGATCAACTCCCCGAAGTTTTACGCCGTGCAATGGCCGGGCTCCAGGCGCCTTGCCATGATCGAATATCGCTCGGATCAACTCCCCGAGGTTTTGTGATTCCCTAGGAAGCAAGCTTCCCCGGCCTCTGGTAGAACCCAATCAGCCCGAGCAAGGCCAACCCTCGGGTGGGCACCGTAACGGCTTCTATCCCTCCACCATTCATCCCGTCGGACCGGTACAACGCCTTGGGATTGGGACCCTTATAGAGGACTCGTACCTCACGCAGGGCATACGTCGGACCAATTCTTAATCCCGGATCCGCAGGGACTCGGACTGCATCCATTAGCGAGGGATGGGTGCAGCCATGCTCTTCCGACCCTATAGGAATTTCTTCACTAAGGGCAGCAAACCGGGGGCCGGGGCGTGGGCCTTTCCCAGGCAGACCAGTTGTATTGCTGCTGGATCTCTCTATAGAAAGTCAATCGAGATCCAGGCGAATTATCCGGCTAGGACTTCCCACGGCTTATCTACTCGGGTGAATCACTCCCTTTCGACTCGCCCAGGACACACCAACGTCTGCACACGCCCGTCGGAGGTGTGGGGTCGTCTTCGCCAGAGTTTCGCCAAGCATTTGGCAACCTCTTAGTTTCTCCCTGTCACTATGGACGTATCGGCCCGGATATACCAGATACAGGCATAGTGACAGCTGGTAAGCCCTCTCACCACGTCAGGGTGGGTGCCCTCGGTAGGGGGTGGAGGATGAGGTCCGGATTCCTCCTGTAAATCTTTTAAAGCTGTGGGACTCGAACTAGGGAAGTAGTTATATTACGGAGTAACAGCAGCATGGGGTAACAGTGTCATGGCGGCGATGACGTCACAGCGTATAGATAGCGCTGTTGTAGATCTGCTGTTATATTTGGCCGAAAGTTGGCAGTCGGATAACAGTACTTTGAATAGAGTGTTCAAATAGAAGTTCTGCGAATGACAGTATTACCCCGGGAATAGAAAATACCGACATTAAAAATTAAATATGTTGTTACTATTTATAACGGCTTAAGTTAAAGGGTTAAATCGACTCCATATTGAAAATTGTGACTATATTTAAATTAATCAAGTCCAATTAGCAATTAAATTTTATTTATTTTCTTGTCAAAGAGTCGTGATATCGGGGTGATTAGTGAGCCTGTTGTTTTTGTCGTATTGCTATATTTAGCTGAGAAAGGAGGGGCTGGAAATATTTCCGGTGGATGTGAATGGCAGAGGATGAAAGTTTTGGGGGGAAGAAATACCCCCTAAAAAAATACCCCCTTAAAAAAAAGGGCAACGCGCCCTTTTTTTAGTGTTTATATTAAAAATTTTTGAGATGTTATGAGTCGTGATATCGGGGTGATTTGTGAGCCCGTTGTTTTTGTCGTATTGCTATATTTAGCTGAGAAAGGAGGGGCTGGAAGTATTTCCGGTGGATGTGAATGGCAGCGGATGAAAGTTTTGGGGGGAAGAAATACCCCCTAAAAAATACCCCCTTAAAAAAAGGGCAACGCGCCCTTTTTTTAGTGTTTATATTAAAAATTATTATGAGATGTTATTTCTAGCATTGTGCGTTAAAGGTTTGAATATCATAAGCCCTTCAGACCGAATTCGAAACTTGTAAACACAATTAATAGAAATTATAGCTCTTATATTAAAAATATTAGGCGATGCTATTTCTAGTATCGCTAGTTAAGGGATAAAGTTCATAAACCCTTCCCTCCGAATTCGATTAATAAAAAAATATCCATCGTAAAAACGTTGCGTTAATATTAAAAACTATTAGGAAGTTAGTGTCTTAAGTTTTATGCCTACTACTAATAACTATGAAAATATTTGAAGCTATGAATTTATTTCAATTAATAGTAGTTTTTATTTTTCATCAGAGGCATTAGGGGTACATTGGGACGTCGGAGTTCCGTTTTATTTGACAGGGGCAAAGCTTTCACGTGTGTCTCTAGTATATGCACTGTGATCACGGAGGTAATTTCCAATGTTGTAATTTAGCCCCAAAAGGATTGTCAACAATACCAGTGTCAGCATTAGTGCCGCGACGCCATACTTGGATGTACGTCGGCAGATTCTCATCTTGGAGAAACCATTGATCTTATATTGTGTCGGCACCAATTTCTAGGCACACAACACTAAAAGTTTTCTTTGCACAACACTAAAACTTTTCACTGCAATATTTTGCTGTTCTTCGATTCGCTCAATTTTCGAATAATTATGGCAATCTTCAATGACAGTTATATTAAAAAATGACATTATTTTTTACTTTTATTTTTTATTTTTAAGTAAAGATGGGAAAACCAGTTTTACTCGAAGGTTTAACTGCTGTGTTAGTAAGTGGAAGAGAAAGTTGGCGGGTTGTAGGTCAGGGTGGATAGTTAGATTTGGGGGGTAGGGGAGAAGAAAGAAAAAGGGAAACCAAAGCGAGATGCACCAGGTCCCAGCGGCATCAGTCCGCCACCAGAATCAGCCCCAGCTCACACCCTCGAGTGTCCGGATCAGTGAAACTAAATTAAAAAATAATACAATAACTGAGTGTTTGTACAATAATGGAGTTAAGGTAGAAATTATTAAGGCAAATAATACAAGGAATGAAATAAATTAAAATGAATAAAGAATAGAAGAAAATAAAAGTAAAAGAATTACAATTATAAAAACAAAAACTAAGAAAAATACAATATTTATCCGGTGACATGTATGGAATAGCACTCATGAAAGAACAACCATAAGGTACACAAAAAACTTTCAATAGATTAAAACATCATTTTTATTAATAGTTGAGTTAATTTCGAGTACTCTCCATAGAGGCGCTTCGTTCAATACTTGTATACAATAGAATCTATGAGAGTGTCCTATCTGTCTCAACTAATCTATGTCTATGCTTTGACATAATAATAATGAACATTGAGCGTTATATAAACAAAAAAATTCTATGAGGCATATATATATATTACTGATATTTTAAAATATTCAAAGTGTCCGCAATTTTCTTTATATAGTAATGTAATTTGTTTAAAACAATAATAAAATTGTTTTTATAAAGATCAATCACAATATAAACTGCATTTTATAAAACCGTAAGTAGAAAACAGAGAATTCAACAAATCTAGGTACAACTAAACAGTAAGTTGTATCTATTGATTATTAACATAAATAAGATGGCCGACTACTGGTAAAGAATATCATCGTATAAATTATTTTAAGTTTAAATTTATGAGAATTCTACTTTATACGATTGACCGATGTTTTACATAATTTTCTGTTTTATTAGTATTATTTGACATGGAAAAATGAACGAATGCTAGACAATTTATAGGATGTTTTGTACACTAAAACTTAATAAATCGAAATTCTGCCAAGCTGAGGAAAGGAAAAATTGTCTAAAATAAAAAAATATGTCCTCATAAAGATAAGTCGTAGTTTATTTAAATCGATTGAATTCGATTCGGAATGATAAATGGACGTCCAAAATCGCTTAAGTTATTTGATTATCTGTAAGAATTTTGCAGGATTATGTAAAATTCATTTTGATTCTGAGCTTTTTGCAGAACAGGGTTGACACCTTATTCTCGAGTTATGGCACGTTCACTATTGAACTCGAGAGCTCTTAATTAGGGAATAAAAGTCGAATTTTTATAGGGATTTTTATTTCTGTCGTATAAAATTACCAAAATAAATCGTGAAAATACACAGAAAACGTAATAATTCGTTTTTCGAGGACCCGAATCGGCATGTTGTATATTGAATTCGAGATTATCAAATTAGCGTATTGTTAACACATGAACGTGTTCGATCGGAGATGGTGAGGTGAGATGAGCTTTACGCACGAAATGCGAGACTAAGGTCACTAATGGCGTGCTCTTGTGTATATAATTTCTTTGTCTTTCTCGATATGAACAGTGGTGTAAAATCGTTAAAAATCCATTAAAAATACAATAAACACATTTTCCAAATCAGTTTATTATCGTAAATGAATAATGTCCAAATTATAATTTTGGACAACACAAATTAAATTAGTCTACGTCTACCGAGAGAAAGGCTTGACAGGGCATCACCTAGCCCGTTAGATATGGTGTTAGACAATTCTTGTATCAGTTGATTTATTTTTCCATTTTGTATATACATCACCAAACAACTCACATCAACAGAACCTGCTACAGCGTTTACAAAGTTCAAAATATCAGTTAGAGTCAACTGATTTTTTAAAAGTTTTTCAAGTAAACTGAATAAACTATTTTTGGTATCACACTTTAAGACGCCAGATACAGAACTCACAACCGTACTAAGACATGAAACCAGTTGCCCAGCTGACGGTAAGTTTAGATTCTTTATCAATGGCTTTATAATACAAGTTCCCACTTTTCCCGCAATGCAATCAACAGCATTAAGAACAGTTTCTTCATCAGAATCTATTTCACAAACAATTCTTAAAATTTCATTGACGTTGTTTAAAATTTCATTGGTATCTGCTGAGTCTAAACTACTAACTAATTGTTGGATTTTAGGCACGAGATCAGATGGTAGAAGAGCTAAACATTCGTCCAGATTAAGGCACTAAAATGAGAGAATAATAATAAAAAAATCAATAATGAAATCATATGTTGCAAGAATATTTATAATATTACAAATTAAGTTAGTAACGGTTTCTTATTTTAAAATAATAATAAGCATCTCTTCGTATACAGAAACTTTAATCTTTATCAGAAAACTACTATTTAAGTATTAAAATTTCGCTCATATATGTTTTCGCGTCAGTTTCTATAATTTTCTATAGTGTTTTCTAGTCATTGGCTGATTATCAAGTGACGTAGTCATTTCAGGCTCAATTACTAAGTCACGAGTAGGTATTGAAATCATTCGGATATAGAAGATGAGCATTTAAGGGCCGAGACTGGTTCAACATGAAAATTTTCAGAAGACTGAGACTCGATTTCTTTGGTTGGAAAGGTAGAAAGTTTCGCCAGGTTAAGTTGACTTTTAATCTCGGTTAGATGGTTAATTTATGAGGCCCAAGTCCATAAGGAATATATAATTTTACAAGTGATGTGATTCGATCTGTTTAACCCTGATATCCACCTGAAAAATCTAGAGTTGTATGACTTAGCATCAATCCCATCAGTAGAAGAAAGTCTAGAATTTTTCCACTCCATCATCCGACCTACATTACTGTTTTATTTAGTTAACTATTTATCCAAATGCATCCAACACAAAGTATACTTACTGATGATGGATTAGGAATGCATTGTGAGGAGCAACCAGAGGCACTGACGCTTCCAAGAACAGTAATTCCTGTAACGAAACAATTTTTTTTGTAATTATAAAATTAAACTAATTAAAATTTTATATAAATCTAATGATAATCATCTATTCGGATATTAAGATATCAATTTTAATTTTGATCATTGATTAAAATTAAAATTATAACAATATAGATGATCGAAAGTTGATAAGCAGCACGATGTCTTTCAAAACTGTTACTTTCAAGCATCGATTTATTGAATTAGGTTAGACAAAGATGGACCAAATTCTTCAAACTGCATCAGCTGGGTGGTATATTGTAAACTCACCAATGTCTATCGGAGCTACAATAGGCCTATCGTCGGCGGCCGGATGGCCGAGTGGTAACGCGTTGGCGTACCACGCTGGAGGACCCGGGTTCTCGGAGCTACAATAGGCCTATCGTTATCTTCAATGGAGACTATTGTGGTTCAGGTACCCTAGCAATGCGTGGGCTGCCAGCAATAGGCACTAGAATCCATCAGATAGAAATTGTCGTAAACCCACACGGGAAGAAATAATCAGTTTTCCAAAATGGCGCTTCGAATAACTGAAAGTATACTTACCAATAATGGCAAAAGTGTAGAAAGTTTTCATCTCGCTTGTTTTCGGGTAATACGACCAATGTCTAATCTCTTGATTACTAAGTATCGGGATCATTTCGTACTAATTAGAGTCGGACCATCTCTGTAGATGTATAACTCGAACTGTAGACAATCGAGTTTGACTAAAGTTTAAGCCAATGTCTAATCTCTTTGATTACTAAGTATCGGGATCATTTCGTACTAATTAGAGTTGGACCATCTCTGTAGATGTATAACTCGAACTGTAGACAATCGAGTTTGACTAAAGTTTAATTTTTGAAGCCGGATTCGATTCCAAGTTAAAGAAATGGATCGAATCCGACGCCTCAAATATTTGGTTGGGATGTTTTGGTTCAGTTACCGAATCTCATTTTTGATATTTTTGCTGAACGATACTTTCGGAGCTACAATAGGCCTATCGTTATCTTCAATGGAGACTATTGTGGTTCAGGTACCCTAGCAATGCGTGGGCTGCCAGCAATAGGCACTAGAATCCATCAGATAGAAATTGTCGTAAACCCACACGGGAAGAAATAATCAGTTTTCCAAAATGGCGCTTCGAATAACTGAAAGTATACTTACCAATAATGGCAAAAGTGTAGAAAGTTTTCATCTCGCTTGTTTTCGGGTAATAACGAACGATGAAACTGTTGCCATTCTCTCCCACTTTTATACAAAATATTCTACAATTAAAATTGAAAAATTTCAGCTGTGATTACGTGGACTTCACACTGAAACAGTTGTTATTGCTGTCAGAGGAATATTTTGACAAGCAGAAGGTTTTGACAGGCGATAAAAATTATTTAAATTTTAAGATATCGGTTTCTCATATAGACCTTTAGTTTATTGTTAAACACTACAATTCTCTATTCTACTGTCACCTTAAGAATTTTTTTTTGCATAATAATTCACTGGATAGTTTGAAAATTATTTATGATTGACATTCAAAATCTATACAAATGATGATCAGTTAGCGGTGTTTTCATTCCGAAAATAGAACAAAATACCTGTTGTAACTACTGAAAATAATTCATTGAATTGCATTTGTATCATTAATTATTAGCTTACAAAATTAATCATTTTATTAATTATGAAACAAGACAATAAACATGTTTGAACTATTAAGTAATATTAACTTTTAAATTTTATTGTGATAAACTAAAACTTTTAATTTATAAAAATTTTACAGTATGTCTTTTGTAATTTCTGTAACAGATTTCCAAGCTATTCATCATAGTTACTATAAGTCAAGAAATATTGGACGTCTTTAAAATAGAAAAAAATCCTATCCAGCTTCTCGGGATCCTGTCAGATTCCTTAATATTGTATAGAGGAAAATTTATATTAATAACTTAAAGTAATTTTTGTCGTTTGTTACTCCTTTCTAATTAGGGAATGATATTCTAATGCGCAAATCATCTTCTCACTCTCAATACGAGTTGCATATCGAAAGAAGAGATTCTATCATAGAGATGTCTGCAGAAGAGGAGAAAAAAGAAAAGATGATGATGAAAGACGATGCTTTTTTTGATCGATTTTTATACTCTAGTTCTTTTATTAACTGGATTTCAAACTTTAAATTTGATAACCTGTGTTCTATTGAATACTTTTTTCAATAAAACTGTCAAATTAATGTTTAATTTAGAACGAAAGTTACAGCGAGTTCAATTTAAACTGTAATGACTCCTGTAATAACAGTCAATCAGTGACTGTATACTTGATTAAATAAATTAAAGAGGAAAACGTTTATTAATACACGAAAAAATATTTCAATTATTAATTTATATACAGAATTTATTAAACAAATAATAAAATCTATAGAAACAGCAAACAAATTCTACACTTTTAATAAAAATAAAATTTCTCTCATTTAGCAACAAAAACAATTAAATCAAAATGACATTTACTTGCATTAAAGCGATGCAAATAACTTAATCGTATCTAATTGTGCAGTTTTTGATTGATTTTGCGAGTATTAGATGTTTATTTTACAGTTAATTTCGTTTAGTTTTTATAACTTTATGTAAACAGGCATCCATTCACTTGAGTTATTCGATCTGAAACTGATATAAATATTTCCATGTATGATTTACTGATATATATTTGCTAAAAAAATTATTAAAGGAATTTTCAGAACACATTTGTTTTGAAAAGCATTAAATTTACATTAAAATAAATAAAAATGGATTAAAATATCGTTACAGCGTTGTGTGCAGAATTTTCGTAAAATTCGATTTACATCTGTTTCCATATTAAGCAGCTACATTGCTAATATGCAAATTACATTTAACCTATTTTACTTTCCATTAATCACTGTCACTACCAAGTAGTGTTAAACATGGAACATCGATGTTTGGAAGTAGATGTTTTGGTATTGATATTCGATGTCTAACCATCGATTCATGTCTAAATATCGATGTCTAATCGTCGATTTTCTCTATGTAGTAGAATTGACGTTTGGGTTAAATAACATTGCAATGAAAGTATTCATTTCATTTCTTTTTTAGAAGAATAATGAAATGCTTTATGAAGTGGAAGGGAAAGAACAGGATTCGAAGTTCGAGAGTCCATTCGTCTTAGAATTTTTTATCATCAGACGAAATAATTTTCGTTATAATCCTGTAACAGAAGAAAAGAAGGGTGAGAGTATAACGCGTATCCAAATTTAATGTTATATCTGTGCCTGCCATCTCAAACTAATTCTGTTTAAAGTTCATCTTTTGACATCCTCCCTTGGCTGGAGGACCACTTTTAAAATTTGCGCCTTACTAGAAAGAGGAAAATTCATAAAGAAGAGAACATAAAATAATCACTATAGTCAACTTATATCGATAAGGGTACACGTTCATGGGACATATAAGGAAAGGCTCCTTAGATATCCAGTCCTTCTATAGGACCAAGAACTTAACTAGTTCATCCAATAAAATAGGGAAAGGCTTCTAAGGTATACAAAATTATGTTCCGTCAAATCGTATAAAGTTGTTAATTAATTGCATTAACAACTTAGAAGAAAGTATAATGTGTACAACGAGTCACTTATGTTGCTTATTAGCATGTACTTATTTTATATATTGACAGAATATAACAATGTCGAAAAAAGAAATTTTTTTAGTAAGATGAAATTCTTCTTAAAGAAACTCCTACCTAGAAAAATTTTTTCAAATGTTACAGATTAATTGAAGAAGAAAATGGCAATAAAATGTTCTTAATATACATAAAAATTTAAGGTATTAGGAAAGTATGTTTCATGTCGTAATACTAATTGGATGAAAATAAACGAATTAATCGGAGGTGGAAGTGATTTGAATGGCCACACAAAAATATCTAAGAAAATAAAATTCTGAAAATAATAGGAAATAAGTTTTACTTGTGTTGACTTACGTCTTTAATTAAAAGATTAAGTAGAAACAATAGGGCTGAAATATTAGAATATCAATTTTTAGTGTTTTTGATTGGATGCGATATCATTTATTTTTAAATGAAAACCATTTTTCTGAATAAGACATTCTAACCAAAATATATTAATACAACATTAAATATCTTCTTTATTTTTAATTCGATTGGATCGAAATTTTTAGTAAATATTTAATCAAAAGCGGTTGAACAATGCGATATATAGAGTTGTTTATGAAAAACGGACTCCAATTTCCTCCTTTATTTTGACCGGATTTTGCTGAAATTTCCAGGGATCCTCAAATAATCTAAGAAATACCTATATTTCAAATTTCATTTATATCGGTTGAACGGTACTACTTATACAGGTGTCTGCAGATAAGGAGGAGATGATGAAAGACAATGCTTTTTTCGGTCAATTTTTATACTCTAGTTCTTTTATTAATTGGATATCAAGCTTCAAATTCGATAATCTATATTGTATTGAATACTTTTCTCGAATATAACTGTCAAATTAATATTTAACTTGGTACGAAAGTTACAGCAAGTTCAATTTGAGCCGTAATGGCTCCTGTAATAAGAGTTAGTCAGTGACTGTATACTTGGTTAAGGGTCAAAGATCAAAGGTTAATGAGATATAGAGGCTAAAAGTGCTTGCTGTTTCACAGTGCATGCGCGCAGGTTTGACACTGTTTCGCCTCGCTACGGTGTGCATCGCGACGCGTCCCATTCGCGTACTCTGCTACCTCTTCCGTCAGTAAAACTATTAGCCTCTATATCTCGTTACCTTTTGATCTTTGACCCCTAGTTAACAAGGGCTATTTTGCGTGTCTCAATCCCCCTATCGATCGATTATCATTTTTGCTGGGATTTGTAATGTATACAACTGTACTTAATATTTATCTAATCTAAAAATGTATGTATAGATGGAAGCGCCAATTAAGTGTAATAATTAATTTTTAAATAATAATAATAATAGACGATTCTTTTTAAATTATTTTTATTTTTAATTTCTTTAAAATATCTTCTGAATTGGTAGTTGTAAAAATTATATACGTTCAAAGTACGTGGCTAGGTCCACCGTATTGTCAGGTGTACGTATATCACCTGATGGTATGTTAGGTGTTCGACGACAGTTTTGTGCGTGACAGCAAAATAAATATATATAAAAGTTTCGGATCAAGGTTAACTATGTGTGTTACTATGTTTAGTTTTCTTTAATTAAAAAATTTTACTGTTTAAATGCAATAGCTATAGTAGAAAAACAAAAAATACGTGTATAAAAAAAAATACTATATTTGCATCATCAGAACAAGTATAATGTCGGGCATGAAGAGTGTGTAACTTTTTAAAACTTGGTACGGTTTTTAATAAAAATTTATAGTTAGTTAATTAACAAAAATCGATAGGATTAATAACGAAAAATTGACAAGCGCATTGGTTTCATATAATTAATTCGAAGACAATATATGAGTCAGATGCAAGCAGAAATAGTTGTTTATGTTGGCCTGAAATATTCTTGAAACTGAATTTTTACTGTTGTTAGAAAACATCAAAGTTTAAATGAATGAAGATGTTTCTGAAAATTGTTTTCTTACCTACGTGAATGTAGTAACCAACCATCTCACATTTCGATTGATTGCTTACTTATTTAAATATTGGTCTATACATATTTTTTTAAATAAATAATGGCTCAAAATAGATAATTAAATTTAAATTAGGAATTTGTTGACTGGGTCGCATCATCATTCAACGTCATTTCTGCTGCCAAAACATTTGACTGACATAGTTACCCTGTTCTAACGATCCTATTCCCTATTCTATCCTAATGATTAATCAAATTATTTGGAAAAAAAGTAAACGTCGTTTAATTTTGAGAATAGGTTCTGCCAGCTTCGGCTCTAGAGCTGTTAGCACCCCTAGCGAAAAATCTTTGTTGCGCCCCCTCAAGTTTTCAGTTTTAAAAAATAAATAAATTCATAAAAGTATCGCATTTTACAATCCGTTCATCGTTTAAATTATGTGTAAAAATTAACTGTGTCTTACAATAATAATAAAACTCAAAATGCGCCCTTTGTCGCCTCTTAAATATCAAAGCCCTGAATGGGCGTTCCACTCAATCGCACGTTGAGCCGGCCCTGGGCTCTGCAAATTGTCGCACCTGTGTTTAATGACGTTTACCGATTTTGACAGTTTCTTACAATGCGCCTCTTAAATATCAAAGCCCTGAATGGGCATTCCACTCAATCGCACGTTGAGCCGGCCCTGGGTTCTGCAAATTGTCGCACCTGTGTTTAATGACGTTTACCGATTTTGACAGTTTCTTACAATCATGGCTATTCTAATCACTTTTCACTTTCGAATTGTATTTTCATATCAAAAACCAACCGTGAATCATCAAACACATTATAAAAATGAAGAGAATATAACTTACGAAGCGACGGATGATTATAATATTCAATAATTTAATTGTTAATTGTATTGTTATTAGTTATAAAGAATAGTTGTTAATTAATAATCTGTTTGGAGACTGCATTTTTAGTGTTTCGTCTTTATACAATATATAAATTATCTCATATCGGCGAAAAATTAAAAACTTTGTACTGTAAATGCATAAAATAAGAAAAACAAACAAGTAAAAGAAATAATTCAACGATATATCGCCATTTTGCATTTTCCTGTCGAAAATGAGTTAAATGCAATCATAAATTTTGCACGGAATGCAATACTAATCTACTCTCTGACTCCTCTTAAAAAATTTAAGAAATTCGTGATACTATTTTATAAAATGTAATAGAAGAGCTATTTTGTGGAAATAAATATATTTTATAAATGTTAATTCGTATAAACTGTATAAAAATATTCGTAATATAAAATTTAAATTACCGACGCTATATTTACAGCTGTTGTTGAATTCGGTGGTTCATCTGGGCTGTCAGAATTTTCGATTGACAAATTTTGTCCCTAATTACCTATTTCTGTGTGTAGAACGCTTATATGCAAATTATATTTAACACTTTTAATTTTCCGTTAATCATTAACGTTATATAGGTCAAATGACATTTTAAGTTTTATCAAACAACTGAAGACTAATTCCCTTTGATTAAATTCCTTTAGCGTATCCCCATCCCATCAGAAATATTTAATATGTCAAAAACTAAGTCAAGTACAGTACTATGAAATTCGGATATTTGTTATAATTTTGATGCGACTACTTTGATTGACGATATTGCTTTACTTTCTTAAATCGTCAGCCAAAAAGTAGAGGGATTTAAATTGTAATAAACATTCCAATTTATTAGCAATATGTACTTGGTTTCTTGCATGTTATAGACCAGGGCTGTCCAAAAAGGCGTATCGCCAAGCCATTTCCTGCAGCTCGCGAGGCTTTCACGATTTCTGATATAATATTACTTTTTAATGTTTTTTCACTTTTATAACTGTCCAAAAAGGCGTATCGCCAAGCCATTTTCTGCAGCTCGCGAGGATTTCACGATTTCTGATATAATATTACTTTTTAATGTTTTTTCACTTTGATTTATTACTTTTTTAATAGATTAAAATAAAGAATCCTAAAATTGAATTATATTAACTTAATTGATTAATTTTTGTTAATTATTAGTAATTACTTAATGATCTACAAGCTATCGATGACATCACATTTTTATAAGACTTTCAATCACGTCAATTTTAGTTTAAAGTTTTGAATTGTGACTGTATTTTAGTTATTTTTTGGTTTCTAACACACACCATTTCAATGATTGTGTGACGTTGTTGTGGCATTCTGTTTTAATTTTATTTTTATTTTACCATGACTTCGTAACGTTTGTGAAATGAATGAGAAAAAACGTAAAATAGAAAATGAAAATCGAGTATATTAGTAGCGGTAGGAAAATGACTTTTTCATAACAAATCACGTGGGTAAAGTGTTTTGTTTAACCAACGTTTTCCTAACTTTTGTGATTTTAGTCGGAAAGTAATATCACTGTTCCCCGGATATAACGCTCTCGTTTATACCGCAGATTCGGGTATACCGTGTCTTTTCTGTTCCCCATTCGTTTGAAAGAGATTCTGAGAAAAATGTAATACATCGCATAACGTCACAATACGAGGATGGCTTGCAGAAAAAGGAAGATTACGAACCTTCTTGAATAAAATGGATGGCTTTCTCTTATTCTCTAATTTAGAATCACTAAATTAAAAATAAGAGATGCCGTCGGTTATAGCGCGGGTCGGATCACCATCCCGCAAACTCGCGTTATAACCGGAGACCATTGTACTTATTTGTGTGAAAGTACATCTTCTAACATGAAGATAGTTAAGAATCGATTCGGAAACTACCATGGAAATTCTTCTTTTATATATTCTGCGGACAGCTACAACAGGAATGGATGTAAATAAAATGGTAAATGCTGTTGCCCGCCCTCATTTAACACATTAAATAGATACATACAAACTATTTTTATATATTTTTAACTGTTTATATTTTATATCTTTTTTTAACATGTTTATTGGATGCAGTCTGGTAAATACAATTTTGCAATAAAGTTTGTTAATCTGGAAATAAAATTGGTTTCCAAAAAGCTTTATATTTATGCGTTCCGTTTATTGAGACAATAGAGTATCAAGTACCAAAGCCCCGCTCCCTTTTTTTTATAGCTGTGGCCCTCCATATCTCTAGTAAACATGGCTATAGCCCTCGGGTTCATAATAATTGGACACCCCTGTTATAGATCTTGTCCGACGAGAAGCGACGCGATGCTGAACGATGCGAAGCAAGCGTCGTACAAGCGTAGCAGAACGATGCGACAATCGAGCGTGGCGTCGCTTACATGTGGTGCTAGGATACGCTACGAGCAGCAGTCTGTACCATGAGAAGCGGTTCTATAGCGTCTATAATGATATATCGTCACACTTAATATCGATTATCATAATTTTTATCTCTTGCGTTCCATAATACAGGTTATTTTTCTGAATTTCACTTATTAGAATCTCTGAATCGAACTCGATAGCTATGAACGAGAAGCGGTTCTATAGCGTCTATAATGATATATCGTCCCACTTAATATCGATTATGATAATTTTTATCTCTTGCGTTCCATAAAACAGGTTATTTTTCTGAATTTCACTTATTAGAATCTCTGAATCGAACTCGATAGCTATGATAATTTGTCTTTGTCGTTTCAGAAACAAAACACAAAGAGAATATTATGTAAATAATAAAAGATATACGATCAAAAACATATAAGATCGTGTTAATTTGCAAGCGACGCGAAGCTGTACTATGCGATACTACGAGTTTCTGAAGCGACAAAGACAAATCAACACGGTCTTATATGTTTTCGATTGGACATCTTTTATTCTTTACACGAAAATTGTTTTTCTGAGTAACATATTCTATCCACAATTCAACACGTCACAGAATACAATTTTGGCTTTTACATCAATAAAATCGAAGTTTTTAAGGAACATTAAATATTATAATAAAGAATTATTTAAAAATTAAATTGAGATCATTTGATCCATGCGATCTAGAGAAGAATTTGTGAAAAAGAACTCCACCTACTACTTTCATTTTGAGATTATTGGGTTGAAATTTTCAGAAAAATCTTAAACAGCAAAGAATAGTTTATTATTCAATAATCTACATAAAGAGCATAGTTGTGATGTTTTACAATTTTAATAGGTGCTCCTAATTCAGTTTTTTTTTTAATCTAGTAAACACATAAAATACAAAACCCTATAAACAAATAAATAAATAATGCAATGAAATGTCACTATTTTGCACTTTCCCATTGAAAATTAGTAAAGTACAACAATAAATTTTATGTAGAATGCAATACTAATCTGTCTTCTTACGCCTGTTAAACAAAAATTTCGTGAATATTAAAATATATTATGAAATGGAATAAGAGAAATACCCTCAAAAATATATATATTTTTGACGAAAACTGATCAGTATAAATTTTTTTAAAATATTATATTTAAATGGAAACTCGTTATAAACTGAATTTTAGTCAAATTTTTAAATATTAATTCTGTAAAATTAAATGCTGAAGCTTCATTTTTTGCCGCTTTTTCATCTGCGCTGTCAAAATTTCCGATTGACAGTTTTATTTCCCTAATTACCTACTTCATAGGTAGATACACTTGTTTCGCTTATATGCAAATTGTTTTCAAAACTTTTATTTTCTATTCTAATCCGATCAAAAGCATCTAATTTGTAAAAAAACGCAAGTATTGGACTAAAAACTAAGATATTTATTACAGTTTACTGGTTAGATGCGATTGATTTAGCTGACATTGTTACTTTTCTTTTTAAGGACGTGTCTCATGTGGAAGCGACGCGATACTCTACGATGCGATACTACGAGCGACAGAAAGCAAACCAATAAACATATCCTCGATGCGTCCCACGTGTATACCGTAGCCTCGCATAGCATCGCCTGCTGTAGTTAAAAAATAAATTGTTTCCTGAAACGATTGAGGCAAATTATCATGGCTACCGAGTTCGATTCAGAAGTTTTAATAAACAAAATTTATAAAAAAAACACCTGTATTATGGAAAATAAGAGATAAAAGTTACCATTATCAACATTTAATAGATAAACAGTAAGACGAAATTTCATTATAGATGCCTCAGAAGCGCTTGTCTTACAAGGGAAGGAAGGAATTGTCAGACGTCGATTTGGACCAAATTTTGGGTGTATTTAGAACTATATGAGTAATGATAATATGCAATATAAATCACAGTTTAAATCTGCATTTTACAAAACATAAGTTGAAAATCAAACAATTCAGCAAAAATGCATCGTAAGTCTAGATGGCGCTTAATAGTATCAGAAAATAAATAAAATGGCGGACTTCTGATGAAAAATATCATCCTATAAATTATTTTTATTTTATGTTTAAAATATATGACGATCTTCTATTTTATAATACTGACTGATGTTTTTCATAGTTCTCTATTTTATTAGTATTATTCGATATGGAAAAATGAACGAATGTGAGATAATTTGTAGAATATTTTTCATATAAAACAGTACAAAAACTTAAATAATTACACGAATTGGTGTTATAGGAAGGCGCGTTATATGGGAATTTACTATAATACATCTTGCAGGTGTCGCGCAAGAACTGTATTCAAACTCCTTGGCAAGATGTAATTATACATCTTGATGAAAATATATATTACATATTAATATATATAATATATAAATTCATAAATAACATAAGCAATTAATGGATTTCAGCATAAAATTATAACTCGTATAATCGCAATAATAATTCCCGATGATTTTGGTCAAACCATAGCAGTTTATCATCATTACTATGATGGTCACGTGACGTTTTACTTCTCATTCAACATGGCAGCGGTTCATTTACCCTTTCTGAAGTAAATTTTTCGGAATATCTTCTAATCGATGTCGCTTTCGACCATAGTCCTATTAAAATTTTGGACCAATTTGATGATATCTATCGAATGATATCATACTTGGCAATTCCGTCAAAAGCAGAATTCAGCCAAAAAAATTATGTGACTTCGTAAAGATAAGATGTAGTTTAAATTGAATTCGATTAAAGCCAAAGTCGTTTAAATTATTTGATTATCTGTAAAAATTTTTACAGGATTATGTAAAAAAAAACGTGATTCCGAGCAACATTTTTGGAAAATTTTGAATCTTTGTTTTCGAGTATTAGGACCTTCACTATTGAACGCGAAAACTTTCGATTCAATAAAATTAAAAGGAAATGGAATTTTTGTTGCGAATTTTCACTTCCGTTGTATAAAATTACCAAAATAAGTCGTAAAAATGCGTAGAAAACGTAATAATTTCGTTTTTTCAGGTCCAAATCGGAGTGTTGTATATAGAATTCGAGACTACGAAATTACCGTATTCTTAACACGTGAATGTGTTCGTCGATGGGGTGGGATGAACATCCAATACGCGAGACTAGGTCACTGATGGCGTGTTCTTGTGTATATAACTTCTTTGCATTTCTCGAGATGAATAGTGGCGTAAAATCGTTAAAAATCTATAAAAATACCATAAATACATTTTCCAAACCAGTTTATTAGTTTATTGTCGAACATGACTAATATCCAAATTGTAATTTTGAACAATACAAATCAAATTAGTCTATGTCTACTAAAGAGGAAGGCTTGGCAGATTTAGCCCGCCAATTCATTCAAACAACTCAGGTCAAGATCTGTTACAGACATTCCTATGGTAGTTACTAATTTCACAATAGCCTCTACAGTCACCTTATTGTTTTGAATTCTTTCAGCTATACATGGTAATTTGCCTACAATTTTACAAATTACTTTGTCATATACTTGTTGCAAAACATTCCCAAGACATTTTAACAGCTTATCATTTGATTGTAACAATGGTAATATTATATATGTCTTTATTGCATCCACAAGGCAGTTAATAGCAGTTAAATCAGCACTACCATTCGAGCAAACACTTCTTGAAATTTTATTGACAACGTCTACAATTTTACTAATATCTACTAATGAGCTTACTGAGTTTAATGTGTCGGTTACACGTAGAGAGAGGCCTGAGTTGACGGCAGATCGACCCAAATTTAATCCTTGGAGGAGAGTTTCGAGGTCATCTGGTAGACTTTTTACGCATTCTCCCAATTTTCCGATAAGGGACTAAAATGACAGAATAATAATAAAAAATCAAAAATAAAATCAAGAATATATTTTTATATTTACAAAATAAATCAGTAACGGTTTCTTATTTATAAATAATAATAAACATCACTTCGTATATAGAATCTTTAATGTTTATCAGAAAAGTGCTATTACGTAAATTTCCCTCATATATGTTTTTCACTACACTTTTCCATAATTTTTCGATATTGTTTTCAAATCATTGACTGACATTCATCAAGTGGCGTAGCCATTTCAGGCTCAACTATCGGGTACACAATTCGGTGTTCAAATTATTCGGATATAGAATATGAGGATTTTTTCATTGGTTGAAAAGATTGCAAGTTAAGTCGATTTTTAATATCGGTTGGATGGTTATTTTACGAGGCAGAAGATCGCGAAGAAAATACAATTTTGCAACTCGCAGTAGATTGACCAACAGTCGTAACAGAGTTGGCTGAAGCCTTTTGAAAAGTACTGAACCTAGATATCTGCCTGAAAAATTTACAGTTGTGTGATTTAACATCGATCCCGACCTGTAGAAGGAAGTTTACAATGTTTCCACTCCATCTTCCTACCTACATGACTATTTTATTTAGTTAACTCTTCACCCAAATGCATACAACACAATATATACTTACTGATAAATCAATTTTTGGTAGGCTAATAACGGCACTGACGTTTCCAAGAACAGCAATTCCTGTAACGAAACAATTCTTTCTTGTAATTATAAAATTAAACTAATAAAAATTTTATATAAATCTGATAGTAGTCTTGTACTCAGATATTATTATATATCATCTTAATTTTAATCAAAGTGATAACGACACAGATGATCGAAAGTTGATAAGCAGCACGACGTTCTTCGAACCTGTTACGTTCATGCATCGATCCATTGGATTAGATTAGAGAAAGATGGACCAGGTTCTTCAAAGTACATCAGTTAGATGGTAAACTCGCCATTGTCCAATCTCGCTAATTACTAATTATGGGATTATTTCCTACTAATCAGAGTCGGAGAGGAGTAAGCCGAACTGTATATGATCGAAATAAAGAGCTGGACTACACTTTCATTTTGAGGTGTGCCGAATTCGATCCCAGGTTAAAAACATGGATCGAATCCAGCACACGTCAAACATTTGAGTAGGTTTGGCTAGGTTATTTTCAGTTATGATACCGATTCCCTTTGGAATATTTTTGCTGATGATTACTCTCAGAGTTTATAATAGGCCGGCAATCATCTGCAATGGATTCTATTGTGGTTCATTCAATGGATGAATCGGTGCCCCAGTAGAACATGGGCTGCCAGTGATTGGCACTGGATCATCAAGTGGATTCTAGTGCCAATTTTCCACTTGATGGAAAGTGTGGCAAAGCCACTCAGGAAGAAATAATCAGCTCTGGAAAGTAACGTTACGAAAAACTGAAAGTACTTGACGTAAAAATTAAAAATTAAGTATTACATGCATAAATATTGAAAAGATTAAACTAGTTTTACAATTCATATTGTAGATTTGAGATATAAAAATAACTTTACTTACCAATAATGGCAAAAGTGTAGAAAGTTTTCATCTCGCTTGTTTTCGGTGATACCGAATGTTGAAACTGTTGTCATTCATTCCCTGTTTTATACAAAAATTCTGCAATTAAAATTCAAAATTTCAGCTGTAATTACGTGGATTTGGCACTGGAACAGTTGTTATTGCTGTCAGAGGAATATTTTGACGAGCAGAAGGTTTGATAGGAGATAAAATTATTTAAATTTTAAGATATTGGTTATGGAATCAAGGATAGTGGATTCCTATTCCTAGCACCCCGATGCTAGGAATCCACTTTATGTAAACACGCATCCATTCTTACTTTTTGATACGCGACTGATAAATTAAACAATGAAAGTTTATTTTTAATAATGCTTGATAACAGTTAATATTCTTTTGATAACCACTGATAATTTAAACAATGAAAGTTTATTTTTAATAATGCTTGATAACAGTTAATATTCTTTTGATAATTGATTATTCAACTGGTATTTTATGTTTTCTAGAATATTAAAATTATTTTATAAAATGAAGAGGCCAATAATATGTGGTCGATGTTATTATTTATTTTAATTTTGCATCGACGATCAACTATCTTCTAAAATTAACAAAAAAAAAACTATTTTTTCAGAACATATTTTTATCTTCTGTATTAGCTTTTCTTATTATATAGTATATATTATTAAATATGTTTATGTAGATAAAAACTTACGAAAATTTTAAGAAAAAAGTTCAGCAGATAGATTATAATCAACGGAAGAAGAAGCAAAGTAACCTATAATAATACATGATAAAGCAGAAAAGTGTATGTCATGTATAAAAATCCTGCAGTTTTTGAATTTTGATACTAAACTCATAAACTGACACACAATATATAAATATGTACATGTAACTTATAAACATACATTCACTTAAGATTATAATTTATAATCGCTTGTTATAAAGGGATATACAGGAAACCACGCGGTGATCGCGAGGAAGATTAAAGTATCGAATTGCGAATAAAATTTTTCTTTATTTGATTGTATTTTTATATGCGTACGATTAATTCACGAAAATTTTCAATTTGGATAACTTTAATTGAAAATGAGTTAAGTGCAATCATAAATTTTGCACGTAACGCCGTGCTAATCTACTCTCTGGCTCTTCTTAAAAAAATCGTGATGAAATATTTTATAAAATGTAACAGAAGAGCTTATTTGAAATAAATATTTGATAAAAGTTAATCTGTATAAATTTTATAAAAAATATTTAAATATTCGTAATATAAAATTTAAATTTTATACTATATTTACAGCTGTTGTTGAATTCGGTGGCTCATCTGGGCTGTCAGAATTTTCGATTGACAAATTTTTGTCCCTAATTACTTATTTCTGTGTGTATAACACCTTTCGCTTATATGCAAATTATATTTAACGGTTTTAATTTTCCATTAATCATTAACGTTATGTAAGTCAAATGACATTTTAAGTTTTATCAAACAACTGAAGTCTTATTCCCTTTGGTTAAATCCATTTTGCGTATCCCCATCCCATCAGAAATATCCAATATGTCAAAAATTAAGTCAAGTACAGTATTAAGAAATTAGGATATTTGTTATAATTTTGATGCGACTACTTTGATTGACGATATTGCTTTACTTTCTTAAATCGTCAGCCAAAAAGTAGCGAGATTTAAGTTGTAATTTACTAGCAAGATACTTGGATTTTTTTTTTTTTTTGTTAGGCCGCGACGACCTGCAAGCGACGCGACGCTGGACGATGCGAAGCCATCGTAGCGTCGTCCAGCGTCGTCGTCATGCGAAGCCTAGTAAAGTGACGCACTCGCTTCGCATCGTACAGCATAGTGAAACGAATCGACACTCGAGCGTCGCATCGTTTCGCTATGCTGTACGATACTTGCACGTCGTACTAGGATAAGTTACGAGCGGCAGTCTGTACCTCGCGAAGCGCTTCTATAGCGTCTATAATGAAACATCGTCCTATTATTTATCAACTTAATATCGATTATGATATCTGAATCGAACTCGGTAGCCACGATAATTTGTCTTTGTAGCTTCAGAAATTCGTAGTATCGCATAGTGCATCGCGTCGCTTGCACTTGAACACGGTCTTATAGGTTTCTGACTGGATATCTTTTATTCTTTACTCTAAATTGTTTTTCTGAGTAACATATTCTAGCCACAAGTCAACACATTACTGAATACGGTCTTAGCTTTTAAATCGAAAAAATCGAAGTTTTCAAGGAACGTTTAATATTACAATAAAGAATTATATAAAAATTAAGTGGAGATCCTTTAAAGTTTAAACCATACGACTTAGAGAAGAATTTGTGAATAAGAACACTCCTTAATACTTTCATTTTAACGTTATTGGGTTGAAAGTTTCAGAAAAATTTTAAACAGCGAACAAAAAAAGACCTTGAGACTAGATTAGTTAAACACTCTTCAAAATTATTACAAACAGAATTTAATATTCTTTTTTTAATATAAGAGAATATTGAAGGATAGACTTCCCCAAATCGATCATCTATAATGAAACATCGTCCTATTATTTATCCACTTAATATCGATTATGATATCTCTGAATCGAACTCGGTAGCCACGATAATTTGTCTTTGTAGCTTCAGAAATTCGTAGTATCGCATAGTGCATCGCGTCGCTTGCACTTGAACACGGTCTTATAGGTTTCTGACTGGATATCTTTTATTCTTTACTCTAAATTGTTTTTCTGAGTAACATATTCTAACCACAAGTCAACACATTACTGAATACGGTCTTAGCTTTTAAATCGATAAAATCGAAGTTTTCAAGGAACGTTTAATATTACAATAAAGAATTATATAAAAATTAAGTGGAGATCCTTTAAAGTTTAAACCATGCGACTTAGAGAAGAATTTGTGAATAAGAACACTCCTTAATACTTTCATTTTAACGTTATTGGGTTGAAAGTTTCAGAAAAATTTTAAACAGCGAACAAAAAAAAAACCTTGAGACTAGATTAGCTAAACACTCTTCAAAAATATTACAAACAAAATTTAATATTCTTTTTTTAATATAAGAGAATATTGAAGGATAGACTTCCCCAAATCGATATAAAATAATAATAATAACAATATTATTATTATTATTATTATTTACAGTACAAAAAAGGTCAATATCCTGAGTATCTCTCAAGAATATACAAACATCCAAACGAAAGCTACAATTTATTAGAGTAAATATTATAGATCTCACGCATTCCACGAATAATAATAATAATTTAAAGCATATGTAATGCCAAGACAGTACAAAAGGTACATAAAAAATTAATTTTATATGAATTTGACAAGGAATATCATTCTATTAGGATATTTCCAACTAAAATAGGTTAGACATGAATACAAGGAATATCATTCTACTAGGATACTTCCAACTAAAATAGCTTAGACATGAATACAAGGAATATCATTCTACTAGGATACTTCCAACTAAAATAGGTCAGACATGAATACAAGGAATATCATTCTACTAGGATACTTCCAACTAAAATAGGTCAGACATGAATACAAGGAATATCATTCTACTAGGATACTTCCAACTAAAATAGGTCAGACATGAATACAAGGAATATCATTCTACTAGGATACTTCCAACTAAAATAGGTTAGACATGAATACAAGGAATATCATTCTACTAGTATACTTCCAACTAAAATAGGTCAGACATGAATACAAGGAATATCATTCTACTAGGATACTTCCAACTAAAATAGGTTAGACATGATATATACACTTTGTAAAATCGTTCCTCACACATGATTAAATTCTCGTGAGATCGGTTTTGAGAACCTTCAAACTCGAGATGTTTAATCATTTTAATTGGAAGCGAAACATCTGAAAGTCAAGTTAAGTTCGTTAAACATCTGACATACTGTCAGATGTTCAATTTAACTTGAAGATTAACTTAAATTTCTCCAGCTCTGTGCATGTATCATGCTGACAGCAGAATATAATATACAGCTATCGAGTCAATTTTCACTGTGTGTGTTACTGTGTTTCGTTTTTCTATATTAGCTTTTTTACTGTATAGGTTTGTAAACACACAATTGAAAAAAATATAAATCGATATATAATTATAATATTCAGTAATTTAATGGTCAAGAGGTATTGTTATTAGGCATAGAATAACTATTCTTTGCCTAATTAATTTATGCAGATTATTTGCTTAATAATAATTTGCATAAAGCGCTTATTGGTAACGTTTTCAGCTTATATAAACTTCTTTCTCAATTTTAACATGTGGCCCTAATTCAAATTTTTTTAATGTCGTGTAAACACATAAAATACGAAAAACCTATAAACAAGTAAATAAATAATGTAATGAAATGGCGACATTTTGTACTTTCCCATTTGAAAATTAGTAAAGTACAACAATAAATTTTGTGTAGAATGCAATAATAATTTGTGTTCTTACTCCTGTTAAACAGAAATTTCGTGAATGTTAAAATATATTATAAAATGGAATCAGAGAAAAATATAAATTTTTGTCTGTTATCAATGAAAATGTGATGAAAACTCATCAGTAAATTTTGTAAAAATATTTTATTTAAATGGAAATTCGTAATAAACTGAAGTTTAATAAAATTTTTGAATGTTAATTCTGTAAAATTAAATGCTGAAGCTGCATATTTTGCCGACTGTAGAGTGTCAACTTTTTCATCTGCGCTATCAGAATTTTTGATTGACAATTTTATTTCCCTAATTACCTATTTCGTCGGGTGGCACACATATTTCACTTATATGCAAATTATCTTTAAAACTTATTTTCTATTCTAATCCGATCGAAAGCTTCTAATATGGAAAAAAATGAGCGAGTACAAGACTAAGAAATTAATCTAGATGCTATTACTTTAGTTGAACTTGTTACTTTTCTTTCTCAAATCGTCAACCAAGTAGTCGTATCAAAATTGCAACAAAAATCCTAATTTCTTAGTAATGTAGCCAGCTTACTTTCTCACATATTAGGTGATTTTCAGTGAATATCATTCATTTCTTACATTAAAAATTTTTTCTAAAAAACACCTCCTATTTTGTTGAAAATTTCGGTGTGATTTGAGATGTAAGTAATCTAAGGCAGTGTCCCAGGTGGAAGCGACGCGATTCTATACTATGCGATACTTCAACGCGATGCTTCGCTATGCTACTGTTCAAGTGATATTCTGTCCCACTAGAAGCACTTCTATATCATCTATAATGAAACATTATTTATCTAATAAATGGTAAATTCTATTTCTCATGTTGCATAATACAGGCATTTTTTAGTTTGCCTTATTAAAACCGATGGTAGCCCTGATGATTTGTCTCTGTCGCTTCAGAAAACAAACTATAGCTTGTATTTTAGCTACAGAAGCGACAGCAGGCGATGCTACGCGGCGCTAAGATACATATGTGCGACGCGCCAAAGTTATGTCTATTCACTCTATTGGTTTGTTTTCTGTCACTCGTAGTATCGCATCGCACATTGTCGCGTTGCTTGCACGTGGGATAAAGTTTAAGATATATCTGCATCCCAATTTCATCGAAATCGGTCGAGTGATACGACAAGTATGACGTGAGGAAGAGAAAATGAAACAAATGACAGTATTTGCTATTTATAAATAATTAATTATTTATTGATTTAATTTGAATCTTCAGATTTGACCATCATCGTCCTGTTGAATATTACTCTTTAATATAAACTTGGCTTAGAGTCACTGTGGTAGCTAAATATTATTTTATTTGTACTGATATTTTGCTTGTTTTAGTCAGTCTTTGTATTTCTTAATGTAATTTTTAACCGTAATTAACATAAATTAGTTAAATATTGTCCTGTATACACTTTTCAAATAAATGATGGCTCAGAATTCAGCACGTGTTTACCTTGCCCTATTTTCGCATCATCATCATCAGGGCCACCTGATTTCTGCTGTCAAAATGTTCAATTAACATCTGATGGCATTCTACAAAATTGTGAATTTTAATTATTTTTGCATTTCCCCTGTTATTTTCCCATTTAACATTTAGTCTGTAGAAAAACATAAAAATTCTTTTATTTTCTATGTTAGTTTGCATCTGAAGAGTATTAATATTTATGTGATATAGAAAATAAGAAATATTCAAATATTTGAAAAGACAGAGAGATTACAATCTCTCTTCAAATATAGCAATATCTCTAGCTGGATAAAAAGACAGAGTGGATACAACCTCTCTGTCTCTCTGTATCGGGCTGGAGAGGAATCAAAGTAGCTAAAATAATCTAAAGACAAGAAACAAAAATTATATGCAAAGTTTAAAAATCGTGGAGATTTCGGTTGTTAACTTATAAATGGGCATAGATAGTAAATAAATTTATGTATATGTATGTAACTTATAATTTTATGTATAGGGGGAACGGAATAAAATGAAGAAGTTGGTATAATTCGGAAACTGTTCGTTGATGGTGGTCCATGCATCATATGCTGTAAAGGCCGTGACAAACTGAACGCGACGCGAAGCGAAGCATAAGAAAGCAAGTTCGCGCGGTAACGCGCGAACAGTGTGTCTAGGACTAGCTTTTCTCGTGCGGCTGGCTCTCGAGTTAACGCGTGTAGCCGCGCGAAAGGAGATGAAAAAGTTGAACTTTGACCAATCAGCACTTGTTTTAGTTAATCTTTGTTTTCCTTAGTGTAATTTTTAACCGTAATTAACGTAAATTAGTTAAATATTGTCCCATATGCACTTTTCAAAAATAAATGATAGCTCAGAACTCAGCACTTGTTTACCTTGTCCTATTTTCGCATCATCATTAGGGGTGACCTGATTTCTGCTGTCAAAATATTCGATTAACATCATGTGGCATTTTACAAAATTCAAAATTGTAATTATTTCTGCATTTCCCGTATTATTCTCCGATTTAACATTTAGCGTGTAGAAAATCATAAAAAATCTTTTATTTTCCATGTTAGTTTGCATCAGAAGATTATCGATATTTTTATGATATAGAAAATAAGGAATATTAATATTTGGAGAGACAGAGAGATTGTAACCTCTCTGTCTCTCTAAATATTTTAATATCTCCAGCCCGATACAGAGAGCCAGAGATATTACTTCTCCGTCTCTCTGTATCGCGCTGGAGAGGAAGAAAAGTTGCTAAAATAATCTCAAAACAAGAAATAAAAATTATATGCAAAGTTTAAAAATTGTTGAGATTTCCATCCTTAACTTATAAATGGGCATAGATAGTAAATAAATTTATGTATGTGTATGTAACTTATAATTTTATGTATAGGGGACCGGAAAAAAATGAAGAAGTTGGTATAATTCGGAAACTGTTCGTTGATGGTGGTCCATGCATCATATGCTGTAAAGGCCGTGACAAACTGAACGCGACGCGAAGCGAAGCGTAAGAAAGCAAGTTCGCGCGTTACCGCGCGAACAGTGTGTCTTGGACTAGCTTTTCACGTGCGGCTGGCTGCTCGAGTTAATGAGTGTAGCCGCGCGAAAGAAGATGAAAAAGTTGAACTTTGACCAATCAGCACGCGCGAACAATACGGTGCGATAAGACGCGAAGGAAGCAATCAGCCAATAGAAATGAATATTTTATATACTTGGAAAATGGCGAAAATTCAACCGTGTGATTGCGATTTAGATATAGAGTTTGTTATAGATATGATCTCTTTTGTACTTCTAAATGATATGAAATTAAAAGAATACCGAAAATATACGATCACTTCTTTTTAATAACAAATCAACCACACTCCTCAAACGACCTCTATGGCAAGTCCACTAAACATGAGAAATAACTGATTGCAATGTAGACAGGCTGCGGCGCAGTGCAACGCTAAGCGAAGTATTCAAATCTTTTTGTCATCTTCGCTTCGCTTCGCATCGCGTTCAGTATGTCACAGCCGTAAGCTGCTGTGCCTACATAGCAAGTACTGGGTGAAAGAAACAGTGGAAAGCGACAATTGATTTCTACAGAGTCACGAATGCCTTCGTTCAGGTCTATATAACTTTCCTATTGATTAAGATACAGTTTAACGTAAACACAATCATATATTTAAAAGTTATGCAATACTATATGTGTGCTTGTGTCCTAAGTTTCTATTATTGATAGCAAGGTTACGTTGCGAGATTTAGTTTCTTGCATAAAAGTGGCCAATCGCAGCAAGATGACAGAGATATAATGATGAATATATATTCCCATATGGTCGTCGTATAACTCTATCAAAAATTGACGCAGAAATTATTTCGTATATCATAATTTATTACAACATATCACATACATTTATCAGGAAACGACGTTGTTTCCATTTTTTAAAGTTATCTCAAATGTTATAAAATAAAGCATTTTTTACTGTGGGCATCATAAATCAATTTAAATGCTAAAATTTTTTTCCCACTTCAAATTCTTTTATAATTTCCTATACGACTGACGTGTTTGTTTCGTGTGACGTCACGACGCACACGAAACAAACACGTGATAACAGAATATTGGCGTATAACATATTCTTCCATCACGCCTAATAAGGGTATGATGTTCGTTTAATGGCACCATCTATTGGCAATACGTGATAACAAGTGTATTGGTGCACAATATATTCTTCCATCACGCCTAATCAGATATGATATTCGTTTAGTGGGGCATCTGTTGGCAATGTAGCAATTTATTATATTTTATATCTATGCTGTAATTATAATTATATGACAGGAAATAAAATTAATTTATATAGTAAATATTTTAGTTATTAGGGTTAATTTTTTTATCATCTATTCCAGATCGACTTCAATGAAACATGTAAAATAGAAATACCGATCATTACGATCAAAATTTAATTTTTAATAGAAAATTTGTATTAATTACAATCTTTATAATTTTTTTAAGACTTTAATTTAATTCCATCATTCCTAGTATTTTTGATCGTAGACAGGAAATAAAATTAATTTATATAGTAAATATTTTAGTTATTATGGTTAATTTTTTTATCATGTATTCCAGATCGACTTCAATGAAACATGTAAAATAGAAATACCGACCATCACGATCAAAATTTTTTTTAATAGAAAATTTGTATCAATTACGATCTTTATAATTTTTTTAAGACTTTAATTTAATTCCATCATTCCTAGTATTTTTGATCGTCTATTTATTATTATGTAAAGATAGTAGTAGATAACACAAATTATCAGATAAGATGTTAGTCGAAATATGATACAGTTTTTTGTTAACAGATGATACCACTTTCCAATTTGTCAGAATACCAAGTGTCAGGGAGATGTAAAATAGAAATACCGACCATCACGATCAAAATTTTTTTAATAGAAAATTTGTATTAATTACGATCTTTATAATTTTTTTAAGACTTTAATTTAATTCCATCATTCCTAGTATTTTTGATCGTCTATTTATTATTATGTAAAGATAGTAGTAGATAACAACACAAATTATCAGATATGATGTTAGTCGAAATATGATACAGTTTTTGGTCAACAGATGATACCACTTTCCAATTTGTCAGAATACCAAGTGTCAGGGCGAAACATTCCCTTTTCAGATGAGATGTTAGTCGAAATATGATACCACTTTCCAATTTGTCAGAATACTAAGTGTCAGGGCGAAACATTCCCTTCCATAGGCTGCCCACCCTTGCGGAGGGGTCAGCAGGTTATTGGAAGATGGGGATCGATGGGACGAGCCCGGACTCCATGATAAACATTTCCAAGGGATGAGACCAAAGAATCGAATCCAGGTCCTTCAGATTGGAAAGCTGAAGCATTTCCACGCAGCCAATCCTGGCACGAGCCCGGACTCCATGATAAATATTTCCAAGGGATGAGACCAGAGAATCGAATCCAGGTCTTTCAGATTGGAAAGCTGAAGCATTTCCACGCAGCCAATCCTGCCGACAAAGTGATATACTGGACGAGCCCGGACTCCACGATAAACATTTCCAAGGGATGAGACCAGAGAATCGAATGCAGGTCCTTCAGATTGGAAAGCTGAAGCATTTCCACGCAGCCAATCCTGCCGACAAAGTGATATACTTACTTGTTAATTTGATAAGCGACATTTTGCACAAATCCTTCTAAATAATTAACAAAATAATATGTTTTGAACTTTAAAAAGTTTCTTTTAATTCCTGTTTTATGAGGAGCGATTTATGGTAATTTGAATCAGATATGATTTTGTAGTTTTTATTAAGCTACCTCAAAGTTGAACCAACTTAAAAATATGTTTATATACTTTCCCTAATGCTGGTATAGTAGTATGGATTTCCAAAGTTTCGATGTAAATACAGCCTTTTACAATGAGTTTAAGTAAAATTATGCGTTTTTGTATATGGTGAAAAATATGCTCGCCTTACATTTCTTGTTTTTCCCCGTCTCTGTCGCTTTTTTCTTTTAACCATTGAATCATTATAAAAACTAGTATATTAATTATATTTAGATTTACGTAACATTAATAATATTAGCACTCTTAAAATTTTATTAAATTTAGATATATAAGTAATTTATATTTATAAATAGAGCTGTGTACCTTGGGAATTCGATAGATGACGGGATATGTCAAAATTCATCATCAGCTTGGAAAAATTTACTTTGTACATCAATAGCTTTCTAGTAGATAAAATAACACACTTTAATATTTTGTAAAACGAAAAAAAAATTATTTTTCCACTACTCATATGATTTCGGAAATATTAAATTATGATTAATTATAGCTAATAGATGAAGGAATAAATATAAATGTCAGGATGGCTAATTGATTACTGCTATTTTCGTCTTTATAACAACTTTAAAATATTGAATTTAAATAATTTCATAATAGTATAGAAATATTTTTATATTGTTGGAAAAAAGTTGTTATAAAGACGAAAATAGCAGTAAAATATTGAATTTAAATAATTTCATAATAGTATAGAAATATTTTTATATTGTTGGAAATATTATTGGAAATAGAGAGAGAAGGCACTATTCATTGGTTTGGCCTGGGAAGAATGAAGAACGAAGATAGATGATGATAGGAAAGTAAACAATGATTTAAAGATTTCTGTCAAAAGACAATGTGACAGATCATTAGCAGAAAAAAGGGAGAAACAATCAACAGTTTTATTAAAAAATAAAAGATAACATATTTACAATATATATATTGTAATATGTTATCTTTTAATTTTTTAATAAAATAAAAAATTCTGTAAATATTCATCATTCCAAATTATCTATATATATAGATAATTTGGAATGATGAATATTTAGAGAATTTTTTTGTTTTTCCTGCACAGTCTATCTGCACAATCTTGCAATGAAAATGGGAGAAAATAGGAGACACAGACTTAAACAAGTTACACATATTTCTTCGAAGCAAATGTTGGAAGTTACTAAACCTTCACAGTTCTTCTATACAATCTGATAAATACACAGAAGGAAAACAACTTAACTGATGATACGAAAAACATCTTTTTCAATGCGTGGCTGATAAATTGAAATGTTACGAATATACACAGAATTTACAGATTGGTTATGATGGGACCCGAAGTTCATATGTTATTCTGCTATTGAAAAATTAACAAGTGTGAAATGCTGGTGTAGAGTCTGCATAATTCTTCTGTCCAATCTGACGAATAACGATGAAATGAAGCACATCACATAATATATATTACATCAACTTAAAGTTTAATGTAATGTAATAATCAACATAAAGTTAGTTGTAATGTAGTAATGGAAAGAATGAATATACAGCGTATACAAAAAGTACGGGAACACTTAAAAATTTATTGTAAACAAGCTATTAGCAGTAGAAAGTAAGAAAGTACATAATTTCAAAGAGTAAGGATGTAAATTTTTTAACATATCATTCACTTTTCAAACACAACTTTATGGACCTGTTTTTGAAGAATCAACTGTAACTGGACAGTCCTTCCTCGAGATGTTGCAGAACTGGTTAATGCCTTTGTTGAAGAATGATTCTGATAACTTTGTCCTTCAGTTAAACGGGACCACTCCACATTTCCACCGTTTTGTTAGGACATATCTAAACGCAAAGGACTAAAGCTACATATTCCAGAATCTTCTAGTTGTTCATTCACTTCTCTATTCATTTTAACCCTCGATAATGAATCAGATACAATATTCATAACTAAAATCACTTTCAACTTGACTATATGATTTTAATTTACCATTATATTCTATCAAATTGTAATTTAACTGCATTAACTTATCATTAATTACATCCTGACCATTAAGTTTATCTTCTATTCTTTGAATTCTTTCTTCTAAATTACAAATTTTTTCACATAATAAATCATTACCCTTTTTCATTTTATCATAAAACATATGAAATTCACTTTTAATACATTCCATTAATGAATAAACAATATCCTCAGACCAATTAGAAGTTATACATGTATCCATATTACCTTTTGTTTCTTCAGTGGTAGTAGAACCACCCTCATTTTGACCGTTGGAGTCAATTTGCATATCACTTAACCTAGACAATCTTCTAGAAGTAGTTTTGCATACTCCACATTTCCACATTTTCTTGTAGTCAGAAGACATTTTACGAAAGTTAGTTAATGTCATGTTCGCACATAAAACATGATATTGGTAGGATTCTAGCTGGGTACAATTGTGCCCTTAATGCAGCACGGCAAAAGTGGTACCGTTCGATAGGGGGGTCGAGACAAGAAAATAACCCCATAGGACCAGGGGTCAAAGGTCAGACGTTTACGAGTTATAGAGGCCGAAAGTTCACTGGCGTCGCTCGCGCGCGCTATTTGTAGCGCCACTGGCGCGCGCCTGTCACGCGTGGCGCCTTCTATTAGCGGCCAAAAAAATATTCAAAAATTTTTATAATCTCACTTCTTTAACTCCCCTCTACACTGCCTCCCGGTGTCTTACCTCTTCCACTAGGCCACCCTCTCCCTAACTTCTCACCTTTCATCTAAGAGTCCACTCCCTGTCACCGTCCCGTTTGAAGCCCAGAAACTTCACTAATTAACCGCGTTACTATCTTACCCCTTCCACTAGGCCACCCTCTCCCTAACTTCTCACCTATAAACCCCTTCTTTCATCTATGAGTCCACTCCCTGTCACCGTCCCGTTTGAAGCCCAGAAACTTCACTAATTAACCGCGTTTTCTGTCTATCGCTTTCTCCACTACGCTATCTAACCAGTCTGCTGGGAAGTGTTCGGAGGATATATTTAAGCCGATAATCTGTGCTATTCTGGCGCTTGCGCAGATGTTACGTCGGTTGTATCTGAACGCGCATGCGCACAGACTTTGTGTCGCGTGTGCACCGTCCCAGCGCGTGCAACGACGCGCGATCGTTACGCCTGCTTGTAATAGTAGCGCTGCACTTCTCGGCGCTATTATTTTCCCACTTCTTAATTGTTTCATTTTGCTGTCGCGACTAAACGTATTTGGCATTTTGGGATTATCCCGTTGACCTCTCAAATTTCCAAAAAAAACGTTAAAAAAAGTTAAAACTGTAGAAATTATTAAAACAGGGGCAAATGTCTGGATTACTCCAACATTTTGGAGCTTGCTTCAACCCATAAAGCACTTTGTTTAGTTTACAAACTTTATTTTCTTCAACATTCAAACCCAAAGGAATTTTCATATAGATTTCTTCTAATAAACTACCATTTAAAAAGGCACTTTTTACGTCCATATGATGAATAAATAGTCTCTCATAATTTCCTACGGCTAACAATATCCTTACAGTATTCAATCTTGCAACAGGAGTGTATATTTCCGAATAATCTATTCCTTTTACCTGCTCAAAACCTCTAGCGACTAGGCGAGCTTTATATATCTTAGAATTTCCGTCGTCTTTTATCTTAAACACCCATTTCGAACTAATAATATTTTTGTTAATCGGTTTATCTACAATAGTCCACGTTTTATTTTTGTTTAAACAATCTAATTCCTCTTCAACTGCTCTTTCCCACAAATCACGATCCGGCGAATTTTTGATGTCATCAAAACAACTTGGCACTTCATTCAAAAACGACTCTATATTAAACGCGGTAGGTGTGTAATCTTTAACATTGTCGTCATCAATCGGAATATTTACATCTAAAATTTCATTAGATTTATTAAGACAACTATTATCATTTTTATTTGCTAGCTGTTCATCTTTATAAAGTTTATTTTCGTTAAAAACAACGTCTCTACTATAAATTAACTTTCCAGTATTAAAACTAACAAGTCTGTAACCTACATCACCATAACTTAAAAAGAAACACTTTTCTGATTTAGAATCGAATTTTGATCTAAATGATTTAGGTACATGTGAAAAACATACCGAACCAAAAACTTTCAAATTTTTAACGTTAGGTTTTGACCCATACCAAATCTCAGCAGGTGTTTTTTGATCTACACTAGTTGTGGGGCTTCTATTCAGCACATAAGCAGCATTATTTATAGCTTCTGACCAATATTTTTTGGGAACACCACTATCCATTAACAGTGACCTAGCTTTATCATTTAATGTACGATTTAAGCGTTCAGCTTTTCCGTTTAATTCAGGTGTATAGGGAGTAGTGAACTGTAAATAAATTCCTTTATTTCTACAAAAATGTTTTAGATCGTTGCTTGTAAATTCCCTGCCATTGTCACATCTGAAGCGTTTAACAGTTTTTCCAAACTTGTTTTCAATTCTTAAAACAAAATCTTTTATTGCAGAACAAGCTTCGCTTTTTGATTTTAACATGAACACAACCACAAAGTGTGAATAATCGTCAAGAAATGTAATATAATATTTATGGCCTAAATATGATGTTGGGGTTATAGGTCCTACAATATCTGTGTGAATCGTATCGAACATCCTTGCACTCCTTGTACGTGTTGTTCTGAATGGTAATCTAGTTTGCTTGCCACTAATACAGCTTTCACAAAACAAATCTGAATTACTCAAATTAACATTCATACCATTTACTAATTTGCCTTTAACTAGTTTTTCAATTCCATCTTTACTTAAGTGACCATACCGCCTATGCCATAGCTCATAGCTATCTGAAACAGAACCAGCATCAGTTGCATTCACTTCGCGAAAAACATCCCTCAACATAAAATTAATTCTAAACAATTCACTACCGACACTACCTGATGCATAGATAATATTATCTTTGAATATTTTTACTGACTGATTACTAAATATAACATTAAAGCCATTTTTGTTTAATTTTCGTACACTCAAAAGATTGTATCTTAAATTTTCAACATAAAGAACCTCCTTTAAACTACATTCTATTATATTTTTACCAGTTAATATTGAAACATTAATTGTACCTCTTTTTGTAGCCTGTAAATATTCTTTATCTTTAGCAACTCTAATATCAACAGGAGGATTTAATAATTCAAAATTAGTAAAATAACTATCATCATTAACCAGGTGATCAGTAGCTCCAGAGTCAACAATAAATTCTAAAAGGTCATTATTATGGCTTACCTCAGCATTTAAAAGAGTAGCCTGATTTCCATCAGTGTTTACCTTATTCAAACTTTCAGCAAAAAAATTTACAGAATTATTATTCGAACATACTTTTGAATCAAGATTTTTTGATTTTGAGTAACATTCATTAGCATAATGACCCTTACGGTGGCACCTGTAACATTCTATATTCTTTTTATTAGTTAATTTTAAAACATTTGAATATTGTTTATTAACATTTTTACTACTTTTGCAATCAACAGCCTTATGACCAAGTTTTCCACAAACTCTACAATTGTAATTAAAAAATTTACCTACATTAAAACTATCCGGTTTACTATTATTAAACTTTTTGGTTGTAAAAGCGACGTTTTCAGTATTAGCATTGTTTTCCGATAAATTTTGTCGTCGTTTGCATTTCTCATCAAGCAGTTTACCCTTCACAAATACAAGATTAAGACTGTCTTCTTGTAACGCTTCCATCACTGTTACAATATTTGAATATGATTCCGGCATAGATAGTAGAAGACAGCAAATTATTTCGTTTTCACTAGGTTCAGCACCAGATGATTTCAATTTTCTAATAAGGTCATCAAATTTCAAAAAATGATCTTCTAACTTATGATCTTCACAATATTTTAATGATAAAATTTGCTTCCGAATAAACAACTGATTGGAAATTCCTTTCCGTTCAAAACAATTTACTAATGTATCATAAATCTCTTTGGCTGTATTTTTATCCTTAATGTACTCTAAATAAGAATCAGAAATATGTTGCACCAAAAGTGACTTACATTTGGCATTTTTACGATTCCAATCTTCCTTCTGCTTATTTGTAGCACTTTCCAGTGGCGGCTCATCTTTAATACAATCCTGTACGCCATGTTCTTCCAAAACAATACCAACTCTGTACTTCCAATCACTAAAATTAACATTTGCACTCAGTGGTACAATACCATATCTCTCCAATGGATTCATTATTTAATCACTGGGCCCATAACCTGTAGAAATTAACTGAGTGGAAGCAACAAAAACAACAATAATAACTGTTCTTTAATAAACAAAAAAAACGTACACCTCATACAATGAATGCCACTGCCATGTCACAAAAAAAAAAAAAGAAAAAGAAAGGGCGCCAACAACAGAGTACAGTAAGTGTTGCCAGTTTGACAAATCTAATAAATTAAAAAAAAAATATTTATCTTTTTTATTTAACCTTCCAACAATGATTTTTTTTTATAGAAATGCTAATATATATTACATTATTCAATTGATTTTGATTAGAATTGCTGGTTTGAGTCAGCTTGATCTAAAAAGCTCTAGTTTTCTCACAAATAAACAGATGACTAAAGCTTGAGCATTTCTTAAATAAGCCCAAGTTTGGTGTTTTAGAAGTCATTTTAAATTTGTTCCTTAAGGGATTTTTTTAAATTGATAAACATTATTTATTGAAAAACAGAAAATTATTCTGTGAAACTCATGCATCAAAATAAGAGATTACAAAATTTTTATTGTTTTATTTTTATTATACTATAAAAAATCCAGTATACTGCCTTTTGCTATGATGATATTTTTACAGCTCTAAAAGCAGGAGTATTAATATACCTTTATAAATTACGCTCAGATTCTTCTAAAGTTTGTGCTGCTGAAGAGGGCTATGAATATGCCGAAAGCGCTTTGTATTAAACAAATAAAATCGCGTAATATAGAATCTGAGTGTAATTTATAAAGATATATTAATACTCCTGCTTTTATTTTTATTAAATTAAGTACTGCAGTTGTTCTTATAATTTTAACATCATATATGGGATTGCCAGATCTGTAGAAAACTCCATGATTTCATGATATCAAATCAGTGTTCTAGTATTTGCAATTAAGCTACTGCAGAAATAAGAAAATAAAATAGTTCTAGAAAGACTCCATTTAAGAGAGAGCAGAATGTCTTTATTTACAGTGTTGATAAGTGATGACTAATTGATTTGCAATCATTAGCAGTGAACATTTTAATAAACTCTCTTATTTTGCTACTAAACATTTATGGCTTTATAATCATTCTGTTTTTAATCACTTTTAAAAATTTTATTTGGAAAGAATTTTAATAATTATGGTTAGAGTTGTTGAAACTTGAGTGTTTACAAAAACTCAAGCTGAAGAGTTGTTACTAAGAAAATGTTTGGGAAATCTTGAGCTTCCTGAACTTTTTCAATATTAAAAAGTTATTAATCAGTTATTAAAAGTTCAATTTTAAAAATTATTTATTAATGAATTGTAGTTTAGAGCTGATTACTTGCCAGCCAATGTAATCATTCATTACCACTGAATGATTTGTGGTTTGGTTTTGTTTTGTCATATAATATTTGCCTAAACCAAAATGCACCAAATACAATGTACGTAAAAATAAAAACAATTTGCACTAGTAAAATGCAAACAAACAAGATTAACAAATAATAAACAAGAGAGAAAACAAACAAATATAGATATTATGTAAAAGAGCACAACAAATACAAACAAAACTGTAGTAAGTAACAGTAATAATAATAATAAACATCACAAGTAGCTATGTCTTGACTTGTGTCTGACATAGCACTTTGATCTGGAGATACTCCATGCCCACATTGAGGTTAAATAATAATATTAATAATAATAATAATAATAATTTGATCAACAGATGTAAATGCAAAAATTTCATTCACAAAAAAATAGCATTAAAGTGCATAAATCAGTTAAAAATAAGTTAAAAGAAAAAACTAAATATTGGATGAAATAGCTATATTCAATAAAAAAGTATAAAAGCCAATGAATAATCTAAAATCTTTTTAAATAGATTTAAAATATTAAAAACAGAAAGATTAAAATGCTATAAATATTTAATAAAATGAGGTATGTGATCTGAAGTTGTATCCTGGGTTCTTTTGATAGAAAACCAAACTGTTTCCACATAGCCAATCCAGGCTGATATAATGAAAACTATTAAAATCAGATGCAGTTATAAAGAAAAAAAAAATTTTACCTGGTTTTATTTATAAACTGAATACTACTGCAGAATCTGGTTTATTTCGAAGTTTAATTAATAAAGTATAAGATAGAAAAAAAATAACTGATTTGATATGCTAAATATCATTATATTGGCTGCAAGAATTAATATTTTTTCACTACTTTGATGAGCTAAAGATATTGATAGATTTGGTCATTTACTAATTTTTTTCTTAAACAATGCATTACAGAACTTTATGCAAATTTTATTTTCAAAATAAATTCCTTTATGATGAATTGATTTCATTGCAAAAAACATTGTAAGCTGGCATGCTATTGTTTCAAACTATTAATGGTAATTATTACAAACAACAATTTTTCTTATAAATAATTACTGTCATAAGTCAGGGTCATCATCTATTCTGATTTTGTTAATAAATTCATCTGATAGTTCTCTTGAATAGTTATAGTCATTAGACAATGTATAATCATGCATTTAAACCATTTGTAGAAATAAATAATTTTTGAGTTTAACTGTTCTGTTTCTTGAAAAATTTAATTTAAAAAATAAATTGTACTGAATTTTCTTAAACATTTAAAATTATGTTTAATATTCTTAAACATTTAAAAGCACTATCAGCAGTATTAAATTATAACTCAAACTTTTTATTGTCTTTTATAACTCAAACATTTTAATAATTTAATACTACTGATAGTGCTTGGACTTTATTAATCTTAAAGATTTAAACTTAGCAGTTAGGATAAGAACCTAAGTTTCTTAAACATTTCTATAGTGTTTATGGTGCATATACTGATGTCTATGTAGCAGTAAGAAAAATTTGATTGTGACTGATTACAGAATTCTACTAACAAGTAAGAAAAACTAAATTTGTAAAATTTTGGTTCATGTTAATAATTTTAAAATATTTGCATGTTAATTGAAATTACAGACAAGGAAATTAGTATATCAAATATAAATCAAAAATTCATAAAATAACTACTTGTATAAGATTGGATATCCTTATGATGATGATAATTTCACCAATGAACAATAATAAATTATTTATTAATGTTACTCTGATATCAAAAAAACAATAATTAAAAATAAAAAAATATATAAATAAAAAAATATATATATTGCTACATATGTGGAGAATACATGTTAAAAGAAAACAGTAAAACTGTTACTGACTTTGTAAAGAGAGTTTATCTTGGATACTTCGGCATTAGGCTTGGTGATCAGGATAAAACCTGGCACCACATCAGGTCTGTAAAACTTGTACAGAACATTTACAACAGTGGACTACCAGGAAAAGGAAAAATCTGAAATTTGACATACCGATGGTTTGGAGAGAACCCAAAAACCACTTCAATGACTGTTATTTCTACCTAGTAAATATTACTGGAATCAATCAAAACAACCGTAGCAAGTAGACTTATCCTGATTTAGTCTCTGCAAGACGCCCGGTCCCTCACTCAGAGGAAGTGCTGATCCCAACGTATTACCAGCTACCAGAGCTCTGTGAGGACAATTGTAGTCCCTCTCATCACCATTCTGATAGTAATGAAGGTGACAGTGATTATGAGAGGATGTCATCAATTCCTCAACGTTTCAACCAGGATGAGTTAAATGACCTCACCAGAGATCTCAACCTGTCAAAAGAAGCGTCTGAATTACTGGCTTCCAGGTTGAAGGAAAATACTTTAGTGGAACAAGGAACAAAAATTATCTTTTACTGTAATAGAGAATTGGGCTACCCTTCTTCTCTCAAGAAGACAATCTTGTATTTTGTCACGAAATTAGAGGACTCCTGGAAAAAATGGGTCTTCCTGACTATTTTCCAGATGATTGGCGCCTATTTATTGACAGCTCAAAGCGAAGTTTGAAATGTGTCCTTCTACACAATGGGAACAAATATAGTTCAATACCAATTGCTCACTCAACGAAAATGAAAGAAGAATATAACACCATAGCTTTGGTCTTGGAGAAGATAAAGTATCATGAACATCAATGGGTGATTTGTATGGACTTTTTTGGTAAACTTTCTCCTTGGACAGCAAAGTGGCCACACCAAATATACTTGTTTTTTGTGCCTCTGGGATAGCAGAGACAAAACACACCACTGGGTAAGAAAAAAGTGGCCTGAGAGAATAAACATGGACATTGGGGAAAAGAATGTCATTAACGACTCCTTAGTTGATCGAGAGAAAATCATCTTTCCTCCACTGCATATCAAGCTGGGCCTTATGAAGCAGTTTGTAAAGGCTCTTGATAACAACGGATCATGCTTTGCATATATAGGGGAAAAAATACCTCAGTTAAGTATGGAAAAAATTAAAGCAGGAATATTTGACGGCCCACAAATAAGAAAACTCGTTAAGGATCCTGCCTTCGTAAATTCGATGAATGAGGCTGAGTAAAAAGCCTGGACTTCATTTGTTGCAGTTGTCAGAAATTTTCTGGGCAAACACAAAGCTGAAAACTATGTTGAACTGGTAAACGAGATGCTTAACAGTTTCAAATATCCCTTGGGTGTAACATGAGTATTAAGATGCACTATTTACACAGCCATTTAGACAGTTTTCCTGAAAATGTAGGAAACACCAGTGAGGAACAAGGTGAAAGATTTCACCAAGATATTAAAACTATGGAGGACCTCTACAAAGGAAGATGGGATACACACATGGCAGATTACTGCTGGGGTTTAAAAAGGAACTGTTCCAAAATACATTCAAGAATGTCACGGAAAAAAAGCTTCCAAAATATTCAGTGACTAGTTGGTTTCATCGATGACTTTTTATTCTATCTTTGTATATAATAAAATATGTATAATATAATAATAAAAATTACATGTTTAGTTTTTTTATTTAATCCATGGATTTAACTTAAAATAGTGTACTGTATATTTCACTAAAATGTTATATCTTAGAAATTTGAGCTCCTAGACAAAAAATAATACCATATTTGAAATCTGGGCATCAAATTCATATGAAATCAGCTTCAAATACCCCGGCACCAAAACAACTGTTGGCCTGTGTAATATATTTTTGACTTTTTAACATTCCTAAAGATGGTAATACTATTCTTTGCATCCTTTTCTCAGATATTTGATCTGTATGAATTATTAAACTTCTTTTCTGTAATTCACTTTATTAATAAATAAATAAATAAAATTATCAATTTTCACTTATTTCAAAAATATAAAAATAGTCCTTAACAAAATGCATCATACTGTCAAAAAACAGTTATTTTTTTTTAAATCAATCTCACAAATCACAGTTGCTTTAAATTTTACAATTCAACAAATCAGTTAATCATAATAAATTAACATCACAATATTGAATGGCATAACAATAAACTAAATATTTAAGTTTTATATTGTATCCAATTTTTGGCTACTATCATGGAATATCTGGCATACTATCATGGAGGATCTCGGTTCAAATACAGGTCCCACACCTCCAATTTTTCAGGAGGAGTCTGCACCTGGCCCATTGAACCCCATCCTTCAATATTCCAGTTGACCCCATCATGGGTGTTAGCCAGTATGTGATGGGCTCCACATAACTTATCCAGTTTTTGAGATTGTTCATGCCTTGAAAAATTAAAATATTTTAAAATACAAAAGAATTAATTATAATTACAATTTCAGTGGATAATCATAAAATGCTTAAAATATTTTAAATTCTAAATCACTACTATAGTAATTTTACTGCAAAATCTTTAAATTATTATATAATACTAGATTCATATTTTTAAGATAAACTAGTTTTTTATATTCTAGGGTCTGAAATGATAGATAAAATGATAAATTAAAAAAAACCCTATCACATATTCAATTATATATATTATCAATATCATGTATTCAACACAAACAATATCACCATTTAAAATAAAAATTTGTACTGATGTGAAAATTAATCAATGCTGTTTCAAATATGCCCAGTGTAAACCTCAAAAAACTGGATTTTTCATTTTCCATCAGTAATACTACTAGAAAAATACCTCCTTCGGGTCCTTCTTCATTGACGAAAAAATCTCTCAGTTCAGAATAAAATTTTACTTTGACCGAAGATTTAATAAAGATATTTCTCTTATTGTTTTCCTACTAAAAATGGAAAAAATCCTCAGTTTTTAGAACAGAACTTATTCAAAACAATAGCCAAATTAATAATTTAAATTTTGTCATTTATTTTTAATTAAAATTCCATGAATTTTTATTTTTTCCATTAACTATAGTAGGTCTTTGTTTAATGTCAGGGTTATGACAAATTGACATCAGAAATCCTGTAAGGTTAGTGTTATAAGTTAGGATTATGTTCTTAGTGCTTTCTTTCTAGTACTAGAAGGAATGCTATATTTAAAAATTTTTGCCATCCAATTATTACTGTATTGCTCAATAATGGAATGGCATGAATGAAAAACATGATATAATTTTAATTTTAATTGAAAAATATTACATAGCTATTATATGCCATGATTTACAGGAAATAAAACTTTTTCTAATAAAAGCAGTTTAGAATTTTATAAGTATTATGTCTATAATTAGTTTTACTTAATGTCAGTTTTCAATCATTTGCTAATAGCAGTGCTATTTCAGGTTCTATCACATCATCTAAATCCACTAAAGATCAGCCAGGTTGTATAAGGGAATAAATTAGTTAGACCAAGATCCCTCCTATAAATTTCTCAAGGAAGAGATGATAAATTAGATTCCTGGTCCTCTAATTGGAGTGTCAAAGCATTTCCATATGGCAAATTTGACTGACTATCCATTGCAATGTAGTTTAACACAGTATTCATAGACAATATATTTAAGATAGCACTGGTAAATATAAGAAAATCGAATTTTGTTCTATAGCTTTATAAAGTCTTTTAATTTAGGTTTGCTCATGATGTAAGAGCAAAACGACATTAAGTGAAATGACATTAAACGAGGTCGTACTATACTTCATTTAGAATAATAAATCATGGCATTTAATTTAAAATCAATTGCATTCACGGGTGCATTTAGAAAATAAACTTCTATTTTAGATAAGTGTTTTATATCCTATAATCTCTGACCTGTATATCCATCCAACCATAACTGAAATATTTCAGGATCTACAATAGTATTATTTCCAACAAAAACATCCACTTCTGCAAACATCTCTTTTGTATAATACTTGTTAATTAATGAACGCCGAAGTGATTATTAATTATAATTCAGAAAAAGTTATTAACACTGAGGATTCATCTTTGATGATATTTCTCGGCACAGGATTAAAATGTCTTTGAAATGGACTAAGTATTCTACAGAGTTAATAACATCGATGAGGAAAAGTACAAACTTCTTTAGGATTCTGGTTTAATTAATAATTTGTCATTAATATCCAAACATTTCCGTACTAATTTCTATTAGAGGAATATGACCGTTGTTCTTTATTTGGGATTACTACAGCATTTTTTTAATAAGAGAAATGGGAGGCTATTTACTAAAACAAAATTATTTCTTTCGGTTTATGCTAAAACGGAAGCCCTGAAGAAGAAGCAACTAATTATCCAACGAATACAGCGCTCCTCCAGGTTATATTGAGAACCAAAAATAAAATATTGCATTTTTAACTGTTATTTTATGAATTCAGTGAATTTTAAAGAAATTAAAAAAAAATGAATTTTTGCAGGATTATATTTCCTAATGATATAATCTATTATGAAATCGGTTTAATAAAATTGTAATCTAAATTAGTAATCTTGAAATTTTATTTTGAAAATTTATAAAATTAAATTTTGAAGCTTATTTCAAAATTAAGAATAAATTTATGAAGACAATATATATTTTTGAGCGTTTTTAACTTGAGCCATTGACTGTATTTTTAGTTATTATATACGTACAGATTTGTGTAGAATTCTGGTTTAATAAATTACAAATACAATATATATTACAGTATGTAGTTAATTTGAAATTACAATTTTATTATTAAAAATTTTTATTACAGTATTGTGTATGTAATCCGCTTTCGGCAAAATTGATGATTATTTGAATATTATCTTTATTTTTTTTTACGCCACTTTCCATTCAATTAGAACTCTAAGTGATGAACGAAACAAGTTTTTTCACAGGCTGTCTATCCCTGTGGAGGGGCATCCGGATTGTGGAGGACGGGGATCGACAGGCCGGGCCCAAACCCCAAGTTAATATTTTCAATGGATGAGACCCGAGACTCGAACCCGGGTCCTAAATAGCGTCTCGCTATTACAGATTAAAGCTAGAGAACAGCATAATATATGCATAATATCATTCTTCATATATAGAGGTTTTAGTTGGACCTTTTCTTCCGAAATGAATATGCACAATACTAGAACATTTTAATACTTTTAGTGCTTGGAGCAAATCTTATATTTTGCACCTTCCAAAAATTGCATTTTCAGTATTTTATTTTTTTTCCAACAATGTTTCGTTTGCACATACCATGGAATGGTCCTTTCTTTGATTGGATATTATCGCCAATACAATTCGTGTGACGAAAGCAGCATGTATTAAAGTAATAGCTGCCTATTCCAAAAACGCAATTAATCGTGACAAATAAATCCAAAAAGTTTTATCTAAAATTGGATCGAATGGCCGCATAATAAAGCATTAGCTTATACCCTGAAGGATATGAGTTCATTTACAATTCCTACGGCCTCCAAAAATTTTCAGGAGGTCTGGGATCAATTCGTTGAACCTCATCTTCACCTTATGGCCTATTCCACCAAAAGGATATGCAGTTTTAAGGGCATTGAAATGTTCCACTGCTATTGGGCGAATTGATCGCGTGGAAACATTTCGGCTTTCCACTCTGGTGGACCCGGGTTCGAATCTTCGGTTGATCCTTCTGCAGGGACGGGCAGTCTGTGGAAGGGTTTGTTTCGTTCTGTCACTTACTTGTTAGTGTTCTAATCATTGATCGTTAATTCTAATCAAGTCTGTTTTATAAATAGATTGGATTGATTGCTCTAATGATCCGTTCGTACTTAAAACCAGGTCGTTGACCCGAAGCAAAAATGAAATCGCTGGGAACATTGCCGGAGTCCACGTGCGCTGCGTTGTTAGCTGAATACATTTATTGCTATTTGTAATAGGTTTTTCTGTTTTTTGCGTTATTGTTATATATTGTTTAGGGTATGGATGTAAGAATGAGCAAATACGAGGTAATAAAAAGTAGGAAATAACTTCTAATAACTCGTAACCTTTAAAAAGTGAGGAAATATATTTGGCAAGATTTTACATTCACTGCTTAAAACTGGTGTTGTATTTACAACAACTGTATCGATTTAATAGTGATCAAAGATATGCAATAATTTAAAATAAAAGCAAATTCTAAGCTTAAACATTAGAAATATTCAATAAGAACTCATATATATAATTATTTTATTGCTTTGTGGCAGGTCAAATGAAATGTTGCCTTAAATTTTATTATTTGGTATTAATAGTGTAATTATATCCTTGTTTATTGTTTGATTATAATCTTTGATAAGAAATAAAATTTTATTCATTCCATTTGTGTTTATTTTTTCATGACATTTTTTAGCATAAAATACATGTAATAATGTTTTTTTCACAATTCATCCTCGGTGGCCTTTAAATTTCCTAATTAAATGATTCTAAGTACTCTTACTGAGTGGAAAGTGGCGTCATCTGTTGACAAAAAAAAACCGGTCCTCCAGGATGTTAAGCCAGTTTTCTACGCGGCCATTCGGCCGATATAGAACCAAAGATCCTTGAATAGGGCCTAGAATATTTCCGATATTCGGTAATTGGCAAATGATTGAGAACGGCGTTTAAAAAAATATAACAGATTTTTAACCATCAAACTGATTTTTGATGAAGAATAGAAAATTTTATATAAAATATTTAAACTACTTATATTTCAAAAATATATGCATTTTTAAAAATATCAATTCAAAATAAAGGTAAATTTGTTTATATAACATTAAATTAAATAATTTATCCGAATAGTACAAATAATGAAATTAAGTAGAAAAACAACATTGAAAAAATATATATCTATTTAGTTATAAAAGTCAGGAATTTAAAATTTAACGAAATTTTTCATAAAACTATGTGCAAAATGCAAATCTAATCAAACAGCAAACACAAAGAAAGCAATGAAATAAAAATCGAGCTTAATTCTCTTAAATATACAGGATATTTTCTAGCACTCGTACCACCCTTTTTTCTCGGAAACGCGATGAGATAGGAAGTAGGGGAAAATTTTTGATTACCAAAGTATATCTGAAGAATCGAATGAGCGTGATAAAAATTTTGTGGGCCCATCAAAAGCAGGGGCACAAGGGGTCAACTTTGAAATCTCCAATGGAAACCAATGCCGATTTTGGCAGAACTGGATAGAACTATGAAAAACAAACAACTTTTGTTTGGAAGGTTTTTAATATCACTTACGAATTGTGAGATATCACAAAAAAAGATGCCGCCGCATATACCGCCGATTGGGTTATTCAAGCAGTAAGAATAAAAATCAGACAGAAAGCATCTGTGTACATTGCCAAACATTATTGAAGCAGCAAAGAGACGTATTATGCAGATTTAAGGCGAATTCTGGTACTCGGTAGTAGCACTCGTACCGCAGGTATGACAAATCTTTCGCCATCACAGCTCGGTATGAAGCCATACTCAAGAACAAGGGTTTCTGGACTTATTTCAGCCCATTATGAGCGCCATGATATACACAGATGCCCTATGTCAGATTCTTCCTTTTATTATTGCTTGAATAATCCAATTGGCAGTACATGTGGGACACCTTTTTTTATGATATCTCACAATCCGTAGGTGATATTAAAAAACTTTCAAAACAAAAGTTGATTGTTTTTCACAGTTCTATCCAATTATGTCAAAATCGGCATTGGTTTCCATTGGAGATTTCAAAGTTGACCCCTTGTGCCCCTACTTTTAATGGGCCCACAAAATTTTTATCATGCCCATTCGATTCATCGAATATATTTTGGTAATCAAAAATTTTCTCCTACATCCTATCTCATCGCGTTTCCGAGAAAAAAGGGTGGTACGGGTGCTAGAAAACACCCTGTATATATTGATGTTATTTTGTTAATCTGATTTAAATTTCTGCATTGTTTGAGTAAATTAAGATTCTTCCAAGGCAAACTATTATTGGTAATGTTATAATTAACATTCTATATTGAAACTGGACATTTCAATATGGAAAAGTTTCGCTCATAGGATACTACTGTAATCATATCTGTAATTCTTATATCTCTGCCAAAAAAGCTTGATTTCTGTCATGGTTTCTGCTAATATCAATGAAAGATTTTTTATTCAAATATATAATTCAATAAAAATATTTCACAAATAAGTAAAATTTTTAAAGATGCGTTTAATTTTTAAAATATTTTCATTATAAAAAAATCTGTGTTCCTGCCAAACATCTATGACGAGATCCATGGCACAGATTAGTAATCTGTGATGATATGGTTCCTTCTATATAATTTATTTTGCAGATGGCGCTTTATAAATTAAATGGCGCGAAATTTGTTTTCTTATTTTTAAATTAAAAAATATATAATTATAGATTATTTAAATCCTTTTTTATATTCAAATTTAAAATACAAATATGGATAAAACTATTCTCCAACAAGAAAAATTGACAGGTGAATTCCGTTTACATTATGATTATTGTGAAACTCCATGATTAAATTAAATATTAATTGTTGTTTTCAGGCATTTTAAAAAATTTTGCTAAAGAAAATTATCAAAAAGATTTGGAAGCTATTCTTATGATGAATGATATTATTCGACATTATTCAGTCATTGTATGGTAAATATATATTATACGATATTTTTAAGTTTTAAACAAGTAAATATATTTGAGCACATCAAATTAATAATATTAAATTTATTTATCAATACCACTATTGGTTGTTCCATGGTTACTGAATTTCAGCCTATAACGTTTTTTGAAACGACTATTAAAATCAAAATACACATGCATTTTGTCTAAATATTTATTTGAATTGAAATACAGTATTTCAAAACAAAAGATATATAATATGATTTAAATGTAATCTATAGCATTATAGAATTATAACTCAGACTAGTAGATTAAAATTCCTTAAGCATATAATTTTAATAATTGGTTTTAATATGAAAATGGTATAGATCAATAGATTGAGTAAATTTTTATAAAAGAACCCAGGGCGGCTTAACAGCATTATGGGCCCCTATTCAAACCAGTGTGCTGGGGCCCCTACGACAATCATTTGACATACACAGATTAGCATGGGACTGCTGGGCAAGTGCCCATTGAGCTCATGCATTAAGACGGCATTGAAAGAACCAAATGTCTGTCAGTATAAAATTGCTGTTTCTAAGGTAACTCAATATTGATAAAATGTTATTTTAATTTTTCTTGAAATTAATTTTGTCATGTTTCAATTCAGATAAAAAAATTCATCTTTTCAGTATTTATATTACTGAAATTTTATTACATTTAAATCTTCATAGAAGTTTTTCCTTAATATCAATACTCTAATTAAAGTGATTCACTTGCAAAATAAAAATATATAATATAATCATTTATTATTGAAAATTTTAATTTTTAGTGATTTTAATTTATTAATGTAAAAATAAAATTTATTTTCAGTGCAAAGAAAATGTTTGATATTGATAGTGAAATTGCAAATTCTCTTTTAACAAATGCTAATGAAATGTTAAAATTAATAAAAAATGCATTTAAGCAAGCTGCCAAAGAAATTTACAACTTTCATCCATATAAAGAAAAAATGGTAATATTTCAAAATTTTTGTCAAAAGGGTTTTTTATTCTTTTATGTACGATCATATTTTGTGTTACATAAATTTTATTTATAAATTTCTAATGAAAATTTTTAAAATCAAATATAATAGATAAAAATTTTATGAATTATTATAAAAATTTCTTGTCATCTACAGGAATTGATGATTTTCTAAGTGCAAATTGTTTCCATTCAATAATCACATTGAATGTATGCATATTTAGATTATCATACAATAAATCCATGTATAGAATTATTCCATGATTTAAGAAGGTAATGATCCTCAAAAATTTTTTGTTAGATGAAAATTTGTAAAGTGAAAACTCATTTCCCATTAATTCCAATGTAAAAATTCTGTATAGGCTCTTGAAGCCTATAAGAAATTATTATCATTTCACTTATTGACATAAAAATGGTCTGAAAACATTAAAATAAATACAATAACGCAACTTTAATACAGTAGTTCTTAATCTTTTTGGAATTGTAGAACATTTTTAATTATAAAAAATTTTTGTAGAATACCAAAATCAGTTATGTTTATATAAGGCAGGGGTGGCCAACCTGTGGCTCTTGTGCCAAAAGTGGCACATTGCATGATTAGAAATGGTGCACTGAACTCCAGAGAAAAAATTAAATTTTCTTATATAATTTACCTATATATATTATAAATCTGAAATGCCTGCGTGCGCGTGTTCACTTATAACACAAGAACGGCTGAATGGATTTTTATGAAACAACTTTTGCCTGTAAGGGGATTTATGCGGTAAAGTTTAAAGATAAGTATTGATTATTAGAAATTGATTTTATATATTGTAATTTACATAAATTACTTGATATCAAATACAAGCAGATATTGATTATTAGAAATTGATTTTATATATTGTAATTTACTGAAATTACTGGATATAAAATCCAAGATGGAAGATTTTATTTAGCAACCTCATTGGGTTACACTGACCACATGACATGTTAACTGGCTGATATCATTGGAATACTATGATCGTGTTTTTAGTAATTGAGCAGTCTCATTGGATCATAATGGCCACGTGATTATTGCACGTGACCCAAATGAGACTGCTCAGTTACTAAATTAATGGCAGATATCGAGTACTGTGCTATATATTATTTCGTTAAACTATTGAACTTCAGATTTCAAATTATAAGATTTTAAAAGTTTTTATTCTTTCTGTAATTTTCTATTGATTATAGCTTACATTACCATATTTAGCTGTAATAAGCTTAAGTTAAACTTTGATTAGGCTTAGTGACCACATGGTAATGTGCTATTAGATATCTCATCTAATATATATCTATATCTATGCATATAAATCTAGCTATTAAATATATTCATGTTACCATATTTTAAAAGGGCTGAAAAGAGATATAACTATGTATGGCACATCTTAACTAAAAAATGAAAAAATTGATGCATGAACTATAAAAGGTTGGCCACCTCTGATATAAAGGGATACAATGTTAAAACTAATATTAAAAATTATTCATGTAGTGATTAACATTTCTTTTGTTAAAAATTATACATTACATATATTCATAAATTTCATATTTCACTGAGTACTTGTGGCAAGTTCCCAGAACACTAGTTAAGTTAAACTAGTACTTTGGGAATTAAATACCCCATATGGGATATACAGGGTGACCAAAAATCAGGTGCTATTTTAATGAAAATGGTTTAATTTATATATATATATATATTTGTTTTTTATTTTTTTTGCAGACCCCATATCAACTAAAAGAAATTACGTACTTTAGAAACACTGAATTTTATTATTGGTAAAATAAAATAACATTAATAATAGTCCTTATAAAACTTCCTGATCAAAATTTAAAGCTTAAGGCATACTTAGAATATTAAAGACATATATATGTTATAAATTATGTCTTAATTATTTCCTAATATAATAATATATATCTTTAAAAAGAAAATTCTAAAAAAAAATTCAAACTGTTTATCTATCTATCTATTGGGTTGTTCGGAAAGTAATTTCATTTTTTTCCCACCAGTGTCGTTACTTGTATTTTTCCCACCAGTTTCATTCTAAGCCATATTATCATTATAAATTTTGACAGTTGACATTTCAAGGTATATTTATAAAAAATTTCTTTTTGATTCTGTGCAGCTTTTTTTTTTTTTTTTTTTTTTTTTTTGTGTCTTATCAAAAACGGAAAATAAAATGGAGATTTTCGGCATGTTTTACTTTTTTATTACCAAGAAAGTAAGAAGTGTGCAGCTGTTCAAACAAGAAAAAAGTTATGTAAAGTGTAGGGAGAAGATGTATTAATAGAATGCCAGTGCCAAAACTGGTTTGCAAAATTTCATTTTGACAATTTTAATGTTAAAGAGCACCATGTGCTCAAAGGTTAGTTGAAGCTGATGATGACAAAATGAAGGTATTGGTTGAAGCAAATCGCTGAATAACAACATGAGAAATTGATACAAGATTGAATTTTCTGAATTCAACCATTCACGATCAGTTGAAACATTGATATTTGAATTCCATATGTTCTCAAAGAAAGATTTGCTCCATTGCATCAACATCTGTGATTTGGCTGCGCTCAAACTTGAAGAAAGATCCCTTTCTGAAGCGGATCATAACTGTTGAAGATCTGAAAAATGGATTGTTTACGACAAAGTTGAATGCAAGCGATCATGGAGCAGAAGAAATGAACCGGCTCAAATCACTCCAAAACCCCATATTCATCAAAAAAATGATGCTCTTTGTTTGGTGGGATTTCAAGGGATTTTTTTTTTTTTTGGAGCTTCTTTCATAAAAAAATTCCATAAGTAATTTGGAAGTGTACTGCCACCAATTGGACCAATTAGTGATTCCATCAAACAGAAATGGCCAGAATTGATTAACAGAAAAAGATAGTGTTTCATCATGACAATGCCAAACTTCATACAAGTTTGATGACTCACCAGAAACTGTTACAGCTTGGGTGGGATGTGCTCCCATACCCACCATATTTGACACCCAACGATTATTACTTATTCCGGTCTTTACAGAATTCTTTAGATGGCAAAATACTTAGTTTAAATGAGGATATCAAAAATCACTTGGTTCTGTTTTTTGCAAGAAAAGATCAGAAATTCTACAAACATGGAATCATGCTACTACCAGAAAGATGGCAACGTGTGTTATCTGGCACCTTCCAATTATTACTTACTCCAGTCTTTACAGAATTCTTTAGATGGCAAAATACTTAGTTTAAATGAGGATGTCAAAAATCACTTGTTCAGTTTTTTTTGTAAGCAAAGATCAGAAATTCTACGAGCATGAAATCATGCTACTATCAGAAAGACAACAAAATGTATTGGACTATAAAATACAGATTGTGTGTATGTATGTATGTAGTTTTTTTATTTAAAATCTACAAAAGATATTTACAAATATGATATAGAATTTTGTTCAGTATCAATATGGGCATGTCCCTATGTCACAATTTTTTTTTATTTGGCCTTTTTTTAGGGCCCTAAGGGGCTCAATTTTTATTTATGACAATAAATATCAATAGATGGCACTAAGTGTCAAAGTAAGGGGCAAGACTTCCCCAATCGTTGGATTGCGGGTGGTGGGGCAACCGATCAATGTGTGCTAAAATGGCTTCCTAGGTCCCCTGATATCATCCCTTGTGACTTTTTTCTGTGGGGTGATAACCCCACAGAAGAACCTTGTATACGTCTCTCCTCTTCCACGTATCTTGTGGAATTCAAACGGAGAATTGCAGAGGCAACAGCCACAGTCTCGGAGGATATGCTGGAGAACCTTCCACGTATCTTGTGGAATTCAAACTGAGAATTGCAGAGGCAACAGCCACAGTCTCGGAGGATATGCTGAACCGTGTTTGGCAAGAGTTCGATTATCGCATTGATATTTGTCGAGTCACACATGGCTCCCTCATAGAGAGTTTGTAAGGTGAATGATATGTAAGAAACTTACATCCTTACTCTTTGAAATTATGTACTTTCTTACTTTCTACTGCTAGTAATTTGTCTACAATAAATTTTTAAGTGCTCCCGTACTTTTTGTACATCCTGTAAATTACATAATATCTTTGTATAATTGTTTTGCATAATTGGAGACTAGTTGATAATAATATATTTCTCTTTAAGTCAAGTTCAAATTTCAGTTTGTAGATGATCATATTGAAAATCTTGAGCATTTTTGTCTATGTTAATTCCAATGTATTTCTTTTTCACTAAAAACTACATTATTGTAGGAGTATTGAAAATAGATATTAAGTACTTATGAGTCAGTATAGTCACATAATCAAACGAAGAAAACATAAATAAATATTAAAGAGAGAATTAAAATATAAGAATAAATTACTTAGTCAAAAGAAATATTTAGAGCCCCCTGTCTCTTTGATATATTTTTTAAAAATCAGAAATATTAAATTTTGATTTTTATAGAAGTATTTTTATACAAAAATCATCAATTTATAAAAACATTTTATCTGGGAAATGCAATTTAATTTCTCTGATATCAACGATATAAACTGGATGACTCCCTCTTACGGCCATTTCCAACAAAACATAGCAGCCGAAGTAGAGTTCTGAAGTGATATAACACTCGATATTCAGGTAATACACTCTTATTATTAGTTATTAGAAGCTGGCCATTATACTTATTAACATAAATATGCTACCTCTGTCCACCAAAACAAATTTAATTTGCTATATCGTCGAAATTACGTTCGTGTCCGCCATATTGATTGGTCGCCTAACCAATGTTACAGACCATTTCTAACATAGAATGAGCCATCAAGTTATATATTAAAATCGTTGGACATGATACAGTAATGCATTATCTGGTAATAGCGAGCACAACTCAGTTTAACTCTTGACATTCAATTTCTCCTAAAATAATTCAAAATATGAATTGTGTTATTTAATAATTTTTAGTATAAGCATTTGAAAAATATTGAATGTCCATCTACTAACGAATAGTCAATAAATGGCAAATTCAATTCAACTTCGTTATTTCCAGTGTATATTATACTGTATGAGTGGATATCTAACTTTCAATAAAAGCTCATTGGAATGAAAACACACTTTTTGTTGCAAAAATTAATAATAAAAGTTTATTAAACTAATAATAATATTAATAGTATATTACATAAATTAAGTGACCAAATCTATATATATATATATATATAGATTTATCGAACAAAAAGAAAGCAAAAGTTAACTCATGAAAACTAAAGAATTACAAATTAAACAGGGAAGGATCCTACTTCTGACCCATAAACACAAAATACCTTGAGAGAGACTTCACTCGATTTATTGAACATAAAGAAAGCAAAAGTTAACTCATGAAAACTAAAGAATTCCAAATTAAAAAGAGAAATTAAAAAGGGAAGGATCCTACTTCTGACCCATAAACACAAAATACCTTGAGAGAGACTTCACTCGATTTTTCTTCTTTTCTTTAAATTTTTAACTCAATTTATCCTGGAGTTGGAGCGATAGTAACAAGCAAGTGAAGAAGGCCAAGACAAGAAAGTGAAAGTCGCTCGTTCGGCTGTTTCTCCCCTGGGGTTTTCTCTTGGTCCATTCAATCACATCAGTGGAGAGAGAGGTTCGAATTCACTTATGACCTTATTTGGTCAAGCGATACATTCTCTCTTCCACTAGGATTGGCAGGTGGACCTTCGTGACAAGATAGTTTACTTTATTGTTTTTCCCAGGTTTCTTAGACTTAGACTTTACAGCTGTCTGTAATTAGATCTTTATTTCTTCTCTCTAGGTATTGTTTATGGATGTGTTTGTCAAGTTTTAACATTCTTTTCTTTCCCCCTAACCTAAGGGTCGTTTAAAGTTAAATTCTTCCCAATCGAATTCGTTAGTTTTAGACTTAAAACTTGATTATTAAATTTAACAATTCAGAATAATATATAACATTGAAAATTATAAAAAAAATTAAAAGTAATTGACATTATAAAATAAATTTCGGTATTAGTGTAGTAGGCGATCTACCTCTAGTTAATTAGTTCGTTCTTAGATGGCGCCACTGCAACGCTATATTGAAATAAGAAAATAAATACAAAAAAGAATAAATAAATGGACTTAATAAATAAATGGAAAAAGTATATTCCGCAACTGAGCAAGTAAAACGTTATAGCAAGTAAACGTTAAGCAGCAAGGGGTTTAGCTTTGTAAGCAATGCTGCGGAATATACTTTTTTTTGGTGAAGAGATTTTTTTTCCAAGTTCAGAGGTTAAAGTATGCTTCAGCTTTAAAAATTGATTTTAAATCTTGTACGTTTCGTATTGATGCTTGTCAGCGCCATGTACTATGATACAGAGAGGCGGCCGCATCAGGCGGTATAGTAACGGGGCAGCATAAGCAGCGAAATCAAAATACAATTTGATATTTAAGGGGCGGCATTTCAAAGACTTGCATTATACTGAGAAAATCTACCGCACTGTTCTGAGGCTTGTCCACTTCTTTTCGAGGTTTGATACCTCAAGTATATTCACTTCGTTTTCTGCCCCTCAAGGGGCATTTTCCAATTAACTAGTCCATTACTTTTTGTTAGGCTAAAATTTCTTATTGAATAAACTTTACAATATGTCAGATTACTGTACGTACAGTATTAAGCTAACTCGCCGGTTGTTGATTCCACGTTTTCTTAGTTCATCTGATAAATTTTCTGCTAGATTACTTAAAAATGAAAAAATATATAAATATAATATAAATAATAATAATAGAGGTAGCGCGGTAGCGCTAACTCTGATAATAAATATTAAATAATTTGTGCTAGTATAGAAAAATAAAATAAAAGTTAGCACTCTCTATTCTCGAACCAGAATTTATTTAGTCCGTAGTCGCTTACGATAACCACTACGCCATTACAACTCTTCCCAGTATTCAAAGTATTAGTATACTAGTTATTATGAAAACTGTTAAATGCGATTTTTGCGCGAACGCATGAGAAGTGCACATTACTACTTTAAGATTTTATTCTTTCTATAATCCTCTACTAATGTGCCAAGTGTGAAGAAAATTGTAGAAACCTCGATGTTTCGAAAAATTTTGTCGAATTTAACATTGAATAAAATCCGTTCTAAACATTATTTTTGAAAACGAAAAAAGTTCCGTCGAGATTTTCAGTCGCAGTACAATGTCAGAAAATTTCAGCAATTTTGCGCAAAAATTGAAGCTTGTATAGGTTGTCTAACATGTGAAAATCCGACATATATTTTTTTTTATAGTACGCTTACAATAGAACATATCGCGACGAGTTATATACCACATTGTTCCGCGCATTAATACGAATCGATTGTTACCATTGACGTCGAAATCGGATAAACAATAAGTCCACAAATCACCAAATATTTTTATGTAACGGTACACTTACTGTATAATTTAGGTCAACGTATTATAGATTACATTGTTCCCCTCATTAAGTCGAATCGAACAGTATCATCAGCTTCGAAATCCGAGCAATATTGGCTAATTTATTAAGTCCCGAATGCGCCGTTTATGAAGATTTCGCGGATTTTGGCCATTTGCGAAGCCCCTCTGTGGTTTTGTGAAACCAAATTTTTTGCACATCTTATACTCACCCCAACGGTCATTTAAAAAAAAGTTCAAGTAAATCGGCCCAGTAGATCCTGAGAAACACTACCGTCAGCAACCCCCTAATGTTAAATGAAGGTGTCAAGTATATTAGAAGTAGCTCTACCGCGCTACCTCTGATAATCCAATAATTGTAATTCAAGAAAATACCTAATCTCAAAAATTTAACTAAATAAACGACATTTTTGAGAGTTTGTTTATTGATTTTTATACAACAGCAGATGAAAAAAAAATTATTACTTTTACATTCAAATTTAATTTGGTTTGGGAATATTTATCATATCTCACTGCCATGAAACTTGTCCAGTTTCCATAAACTAATGTGCAAATGCAAGTCTTACATGTGCACATTTTGAAAAATTTCTGACTTGGGGGCTTTATAATTTGAATAACAAGTGCAGATTGATTATATAATAGGTTTCTCCACTTTCTAATATTTCCCATGAAATCAGTATAATCTGCAAAATCTGTCAAATACATAAAATGTTATTCAATAATTTTCACAAAATCTCGATTAATTTTATGAAATTATAAAATACGTTGTTCTTCAGCAGTTGCACGGTTTTCTTCAGTACACAAATAATTGCGTAATACTGTGCAGGCTTTAACAACTTTTTCCTCATTTCTAGGTTGTAAATTAATTGGTTTGTGAAACATTTTGATAATCCTTACAAACAGTTATGTGATAGCTAGGCAATGATTATTCCCCAATGGTGGTCGGCCATTTGGATGTTTCTGCAATTATTCTTCTACCAAACTCAGATAACGCTTACATGTTTTGAAACCATTCTTGTATATTTGCGAAACATGTAGTCATCATGAACATTGAGCTTTTTCATCTGCTTGCCTACCAAACTCAGGTAACGCTTACATGTTTTGAAACCATTCTTGTATATTTGCGAAGCATGTAGTCATCATGAACATTGAGCTTTTTCATCTGCTTGTTTATATTTTATTTAAAAATACTGTCTATCTTGATAAAATTTAAAATAAAAATATTCGTATAAGAGTAAAATTATCGCCTTCTATTTGTCTCTTTTCCCATACTGGATGAACCCACCATCTTCGCTGTTTAAACATTCTTCGTTGATATAAAGATAAAATACTAAATATATATATAAAGTTCTATCCTGTTTATCAATAAATAACTAAATAAAAAGACAAGCACTAAGACAGGAGGAGATTAAAATTTACTGTAAAACGTTTTCGACCTCTTTTTTAGGTCGTCTTCAGTACAAGATTACAGTTCTGTAATCTTGTACTGAAGACGACCTAATCTTGTACTCTTGAACCGTAATCTTGTACTGAAGAGGACCTAATCCTGTACTCTTGAACTGTAACTTTTACTGAAGAGGACCTAATCTTGTACGTTTGAACTGTAATCTTGTACTGAAGAGGACCTAATCTTGTACTTTTGAATTGTAATCTTCTACTCTTCAGTAAAAGATTACAGTTCTGTAATCTTGTACTGAAGAGGACCTAATCTTGTAGTCTTGAACTGTAATCTTATACTGAAGAGGACCTAATCTTGTACTTTTGAACTGTAATCTTGAACTGTAATCTTGTACCGAAGAGGACCTAAAAAAGATGTCGAAAACGTTTTACAGTAAATTTTAATCTCCTCCTGTTTTAGTGCTTGTCTTTTTATTTAAGAAAAATAAAATAGTTGATATGGACAAAAGTAACGATTTATATTTCAATAACACTGATCGTTTCGTCATGTTAATTTAATTCTAGAACCTTGTTGCCAGCTGAGAGGAGAAAATTGTAGCTAAAAAATTCGCATTTTATGTGATAAGTACAGTTTTATCGCAGCTGCAATCTTAACTTAGATTTAGTCGCTGCTTTTCTCTCAAAATTCAACTCGTGATTTTAACGAGTTGAATTTAGTAAATCGCTGTCGCTGGCTATGTGAAACCGCCTCAAGTGTTTCTCTACGTTTCCAGAAATTTAATAATAAAAATGATCTTTATTATTTTACAACATAACCAGATACATCCAGTTGCAATCTTAACTTAGATTTAGTCGCTGCTTTTCTCTCAAAATTCAACTCGTTGATTTTAACGCATAGCAAATCGCTGTCGCTGGCTATGTGAAACTGCCTCAAGTGTTTCTCTACGTTTCTAGAAATTTAATAATAAAAATGATCTTTATTATTTTACAACATAACCAGATACATCCAGTCTATTGCCACTTCATTAATTTTACTACAGTTAAACACGGACCACCGCAATTCCACTTGTCTACAACTTTATACGATTTTTTTCTACAGCTGTTTTATAAAAACACAAATATAAAAGTGTTTTTACAACTAAGACCTATGTATTTATAAGAATAAATATTTTAAGTCTTGATTTTAAATAGCAATTGTTTGTAAGAATTATATATATAGTGGATCGGGGGAAGTCGCCATGCTTTAGCTTTTTGACCCTAAAACTCATATTAAATTTGAATATTTTCCTTTCATATTTTTTGTACTTAAACTTACAAGTGTTATGCATATATGACTCCATCAAAATCTTTGATATAGCAATCGGGTAATTTTTTATTATTTTTTAAAAAAAAGTTACAATTAGTCATCTTATCCCGAATATTCCGTGTAAGATGCCACTGCGCTTTTCATGTTATTCACTTTAATAAATAGCCAAAATGAACTCTTCCAACAAACTACTTGTTCACTATACCATGTATATTTTACTAGAATAAATTGTTAAAATTCTATAAAATTACAAGAATTAAATAAAATCAGCTATTTAGATATTGTATACATCCACGGTGGTTAAGTTGCGGTTTTTGAGCCACATTCGACTCTTTGATGGCTTTAGTGTGGCTCCCTATCTCGAAAATCAAAAGTTGATATAGAGCAATCTCTTTTAATTAAGAAAGATGTAGGAGTTGTCCATTTGTCCATATAAAATAAGCTATCTAAACACTTAGGAAAGTGGATTTAACAGTTTTTCCTAAGCCCTTCATATACAATTAGTATTAAACATATAATGAATTATTTACTGTGTGGTCCCATGCCATATTTTCCATCATCATATTTCTATAATCGCCTTTTTAACGTTCTGTAAGGTAGATATAGGCCTATCATATATCTGTGAAGCATTGAAGCAATTCATGCCTCCTCTGTTTATGTTATGCTGCAAGTTTTAAACTTTCTTCGAACCAAAGACCTCCGGTTGGGTCCTAATATATGTTTTTATCATTTAATTTATGAAAATAATTCATAAATAAAAAATTTAAATTCGGCATCTAACCCCGAAGCAAATATTGCATCTTTCCCGTTGATCAGAGTGACATTCAACCTTTAATCACGTGACTTAAAATGGCTAAATTAGAACGATATCTAAAGCAAAGCATTCTTTAAAGTATCTACTACACACTACATATATTAATTTTTACTTTGATGATATTATTACGATTAATAATAATACTTCAAAAAGTGACTGTATAAATTTTTGATGAAAATTTCAACACTCGCTGGAAACTTTTCGATTTCTAATGCGAGTAATTGATAATCTGATAATAGCCACCTTCTATATTTTTGTTGGGCTTATAGGAGGTTATAATAAACCACCTTTTATCGCCATCTGTTTAAATATTAAAGAGTTAGAGAAAAATAAGCATCTCCCCCGATTATCATCTTCCCCCGATCCACTCTAATATTTTGTGAATCAATCAAAATCACAGCATCGGTTAAACTGTAAAAATTAACGAAAACCAACAAGAAAAAGTTTAATTAATTATTTAAAACTGCTAACTAACAAACTGCTAAATTAAACTGTGGACTTAAGAGGGAGGATCTGTATTGAAAATTATCTAGACCATATATTTTCTTAATCCCGTACGTTACTCTTTTAAAGAATGGATTAACTTGAGATAGTCATTAACCATCAGTTCATTAGCTTATAGAAAGGATAATTTCAGATTTTCATTATAAAAATTGTAACTATAAAGATGCCCCACTCCGAAGATAAGATTTGGTGATAGTCACGTTAATTTGATGCTTGTTCGCTGAGGTATAGTTTGTCAACTTATATTCAATATTTGCAGTATGTAAATAGATTAATGAATAATGTTTGGCTGATTAGAATGTTATATTCGTCTGTAAGATTTTTATATCGAAGTTTTGGAAACGAAAAATATCGTGTTTCGATTTGAATATGACACGTGTGCGTGTTAATTTATGGCACGAATTATCCATTCATACAACATGGCTGGTATAAAATTCTAATCCAAGCATTAGATTGTAAGAATAGCGCTGTATTAATTTATACAAAAAAATTAACAAGTCGAATTAACGCCGTAAAAGCCACACATTTATATATTTTACAATCCTTCAGAAATATTGAGGGCGGATTAATAAATATAAGTAGTTATAAAGTTAACTGATGTCAAAATTTCGAACATCCAAAAATTAGAGTAGCGCATTAATCGCATAGATCGGATTTTTATATAAAATAATAATCTTTCATAGTGTCGGGAATTTTAACAGATTGTGCTATATTAACGTATATAGATATTATAAAAATTACTGGTTGCGTGTAAAGCATCCACTGTTTGGCACACTCGGATATAAGATCGAATTCTGTTCGTATAAACTCGATTTAAATAAAGACAAATAACTTAACTTTACTCGATTTTATGATTATCACGCTATCGATTAATTTATTTTACCGATCGGAATGAATGTTAAACACTTAAATTACTTTCGGTGATTATCTGGTTTGAATATTTAGTGGAGCGCTAGTGAAAAATAATAATACTCCAAAATATATCCATAAAGGAAGAAATTTTTCACAGATTGAGTATACAATTAATTCAATAATCTTATGGTACTTTTAACTTAGAAAAAGAAAATTCGGTTGCACAAGAAATAATGTTTATGCAAAATAGATTTACGTGTTTGTTATGTTGAAAATTCTACTGTAATAACTGACAAAAGGCACGAAAAGTACTGTTGGCTTAACAAGATCGCAGTACTTTACAAAATAAAAATTAATTATATGACCTAATTTGAAAATGATGTGAATGTTTCTTTTATACTTGGTTGAGAATTCAAAGCGCAGAAATTATTATTAAGCGTTAAATTGCCATTGAAGTTAAATATCGACGTCATGTATTCTCGCATTTTCAACCATTCATCAATAGCTAACATTTATATTTCTATAATTGCTTTTTTAACATTCTGTAAGGTAGATGTAGGCCTATCATATATCTGTGAAGCATTGAAGCAATTCATGCCTCCTCTGTTTATGTTATGCTGCAAGTTTTAAACTTTCTTCGAACCAAAGACCTCCGGTTGGGTCCTAATATATGTTTTTATCATTTAATTTATGAAAATAAATCATAAATAAAAAATTTAAATTCGGCATCTAACCCCGAAGCAAATGCTGCCATCTTTCCCGTTGATCAGAGTGACAACCGCGAAGCAAATATTGCATCTTTCCCGTTGATCAGTAACATTCAACCTTTAATCACGTGACTTAAAATGGCTGAATTAGAACGATATCTAAAGCAAAGGCCGCGAAGCAAATATTGCATCTTTCCCGTTGATCAGTGACATTCATCCTTTAATCACGTGACTTAAAATGGCTGAATTAGAACAATATCTAAAGCAAAGCATTCTTTAAAGTATCTACTACACACTACATATATTAATTTTTACTTTGATGATATTATTACGATTAATAATAATACTTCAAAAAGTGACTGTATAAATTTTTGATGAAAATTTCAACACTCGCTGGAAACTTTTCGATTTCTAATGCGAGTAATTGATAATCTGATAATAGCCACCTTCTATATTTTTGTTGGGCTTATAGGAGGTTATAATAAACCACCTTTTATCGCCATCTGTTTAAATATTAAAGAGTTAGAGAAAAATAAGCATCTCCCCCGATTATCATCTTCCCCCGATCCACTCTAATATTTTGTGAATCAATCAAAATCACAGCATCGGTTAAACTGTAAAAATTAACGAAAACCAACAAGAAAAAGTTTAATTAATTATTTAAAACTGCTAACTAACAAACTGCTAAATTAAACTGTGGACTTAAGAGGGAGGATCTGTATTGAAAATTATCTAGACCATATATTTTCTTAATCCCGTACGTTACTCTTTTAAAGAATGGATTAACTTGAGATAGTCATTAACCATCAGTTCATTAGCTTATAGAAAGGATAATTTCAGATTTTCATTATAAAAATTGTAACTATAAAGATGCCCCACTCCGAAGATAAGATTTGGTGATAGTCACGTTAATTTGATGCTTGTTCGCTGAGGTATAGTTTGTCAACTTATATTCAATATTTGCAGTATGTAAATAGATTAATGAATAATGTTTGGCTGATTAGAATGTTATATTCGTCTGTAAGATTTTTATATCGAAGTTTTGGAAACGAAAAATATCGTGTTTCGATTTGAATATGACACGTGTGCGTGTTAATTTATGGCACGAATTATCCATTCATACAACATGGCTGGTATAAAATTCTAATCCAAGCATTAGATTGTAAGAATAGCGCTGTATTAATTTATACAAAAAAATTAACAAGTCGAATTAACGCCGTAAAAGCCACACATTTATATATTTTACCATCCTTCAGAAATATTGAGGGCGGATTAATAAATATAAGTAGTTATAAAGTTAACTGATGTCAAAATTTCGAACATCCAAAAATTAGAGTATCGCATTAATCGCATAGATCGGATTTTTATATAAAATAATAATCTTTCATAGTGTCGGGAATTTTAACAGATTGTGCTATATTAACGTATATAGATATTATAAAAATTACTGGTTGCGTGTAAAGCATCCACTGTTTGGCACACTCGGATATAAGATCGAATTCTGTTCGTATAAACTCGATTTAAATAAAGACAAATAACTTAACAGTTAGAGAAAAATAAGCATCTCCCCCGATTATCATCTTCCCCCGATCCACTCTAATATTTTGTGAATCAATCAAAATCACAGCATCGGTTAAACTGTAAAAATTAACGAAAACCAACAAGAAAAAGTTTAATTAATTATTTAAAACTGCTAACTAACAAACTGCTAAATTAAACTGTGGACTTAAGAGGGAGGATCTGTATTGAAAATTATCTAGACCATATATTTTCTTAATCCCGTACGTTACTCTTTTAAAGAATGGATTAACTTGAGATAGTCATTAACCATCAGTTCATTAGCTTATAGAAAGGATAATTTCAGATTTTCATTATAAAAATTGTAACTATAAAGATGCCCCACTCCGAAGATAAGATTTGGTGATAGTCACGTTAATTTGATGCTTGTTCGCTGAGGTATAGTTTGTCAACTTATATTCAATATTTGCAGTATGTAAATAGATTAATGAATAATGTTTGGCTGATTAGAATGTTATATTCTTCTGTAAGATTTTTATATCGAAGTTTTGGAGACGAAAAATATAGTGTTTCGATTTTAATATGACACGTGTGCGTGTTAATTTATGGCACGAATTATCCATTCATACAACATGGCTGGTATAAAATTCTAATCCAAGCATTAGATTGTAAGAATAGCGCTGTATTAATTTATACAAAAAAATTAACAAGTCGAATTAACGCCGTAAAAGCCACACATTTATATATTTAACCATCCTTCAGAAATATTGAGGGCGGATTAATAAATATAAGTAGTTATAAAGTTAACTGATGTCAAAATTTCGAACATCCAAAAATTAGAGTATCGCATTAATCGCATAGATCGGATTTTTATATAAAATAATAATCTTTCATAGATAGAAAGTGTCGGGAATTTTAACAGATTGTGCTATATTAACGTATATAGATATTATAAAAATTACTGGTTGCGTGTAAAGCATCCACTTTTTGGCACACTCGGATATAAGATCGAATTCTGTTAGTATAAACTCGATTTAAGTAAGGACAAATAACCTAACTTTACTCGATTTTATGATTATCACGCTATCGATTAATTTATTTTACCGATCGGAATGAATGTTAAACACTTAAATTACTTTCGGTGATTATCTGGTTTGAATATTTAGTGGAGCGCTAGTGAAAAATAATAATACTCCAAAATATATCCATAAAGGAAGAAATTTTTCACAGATTGAGTATACAATTAATTCAATAATCTTATGGTACTTTTAACTTAGTAAAAGAAAATTCGGTTGCACAAGAAATAATGTTTATGCAGAATAGATTTACGTGTTTGTTATGTTGAAAATTCTACTGTAATAACTGACAAAAGGCACGAAAAGTACTGTTGGCTTAACAAGATCGCAGTACTTTACAAAATAAAAATTAATTATATGACCTAATTTGAAAATGATGTGAATGTTTCTTTTATACTTGATTAAGAATTCAAAGCGCAGAAATTATCATTAAGCGTTAAATTAAGTTAAATATCGACGTCATGTATTCTCGCATTTTCAACCATTCATCAATAGCTAACATAAATGGAAAGTATTCGATTCGTTCTTTCTACAACTCTTCTAATGTCGACAAAGCAATCCGAATCTCTTGCAGCCATATTGAAATGCAATTGAAGAGTGTGATCTGAAAACACGTTAAGTCCATTTTTGTTAATTTTCGGGAGAAGCAAAATATGAATTAAGAAACTCTCTTATGTGAATGATAATCTGCTACCAGATATCTGTTTCTAATTCATATACATGCACTTCTCAGTAAAATTTGAAATCAGTCATTATTTAATTAAATACACGATGATTAAATATGATGGTGTTAATGGAAACTCGCTAAGTTCAAGGACTGAACGTGTTTTCAATTGCACTCATTCTTCATTAGAGGAAAAACTAAATTTATTTTGATTTAAGTATTAAAATATAGTCGATTCTCGATATTGGAAGATTCCCTATTCACATATTCGATTATTCCCGAAAATTTATTTGTAACCACAGATTCGATTTTCGCGGCACTTTCGCGCTTGTTCGCGGATTATCGCTAACCGGCGAAAATGCTGTTATAAATGTTACTCTTACTCGTAATCTCTGTCCTTCTACCTGAAAAGTCTCATTATCTATGGTTCTCACTCCACACATCGCAGGTAGGCCAAAAATGTACCAGTACGTATTGAAACATTTACTTTTATTACTTCATTGGAAGTTCTGAGGCCCCAGAATATTCTCATGGGAAAGGCCCCAGAATATGTATTTAATCATTCCAAATTAGGAACTATTAAAATTCAGAAAAATAACTTTCCTTTTAACAATAGATAAAAGAGTCCCAAGAAACTTAAATTTTTAATGTTACGATTTAATTTCAAGAGCTTCTAACATGAAAATTAATAACCAATATAACAATTTTACCTTTAATAAACATGGCAAAAATTCCCTCAACAAATTTATTGCCAATAGTAATAGCAGTTTGTTTTTTTACCGCCCTGCTGGCAGGATTAGGAAAACGCTCTGCTCATGCGCAAAGGACTGAGAGAGTTTTCGTGGTTACTGTTCTCAGGACTGAGCAAGTTTCAAAAGCAAAGCGGAATTCAAGTGCCCCGTACACATCGATTAGCACCGTTTTGGCCACAAACTTGTTCTTAATATGATAGAAGACTTCAGTAGGAGTATGTATTTGCATCAAATAAAAAAATGACAAAAATGGACTGAACGTGTTTTGGGATCACACTCTTCAATTGCTGATTTCCATTTTTCTGAGAATTTCATTTCCGGTATAAATAGGTGAAATTTTGTATTAATTTTGCTCTTTTTAAAATGTCTGTTTTTAGAGAGATTTGATTAGTAATAATAGAAAACTTTTCAGTTTCATAACATTATCTTTTAGCCATATTTAAACACAAAATAAATAGAACTATGTTTAAATACAAAAATAAATTTTTCGATAGTTTTAATAATCTTTTCATGGGATTCCAAAACAGGTTACTAGATCTTCATTATTCAATTATCGACTGTTGGTCTGATGATGTGTACCTGTGTATATAATCGTTTCGTATTCTAAAAGTAAAAAGTAGTATAAAATAATTAAAAACAATTAAAAATCAAACGCATTTTTCAAGTTTTAAACCATTTTATTGTCATAAATGAACAATAATCAAAGTACAAATATGGAAAACACAAGTTAAATCCAGTCGCCGATAGGATCATATATTTCAATTAACGCCTTAGTAGGACCACCAGATGAGCCAACTAAGATATATAGCTCTATGAACAACTCATATAACGAATTATCTATAAGTTCCTTCAAACAGTCCAGCTTAATAAGTTTTAGCAGATCATCTGCAGTTTTCTTTAAAGTGGTGATCAAACCTCCACTTAAAACATATTTAATAAAATTGATCAAACTATCTACAGCCTCGCTACTTAACGAGCTAATATCTATTTTAAGAAGGCACATAAGTAGCTGTTGAACTAAATATAATATTCCCTTATTTGCTAAATGATCTTCGATACACTGCAGTTGATTTAAAATGCAATCAACGGCCCCGATAACAGTTTGATTAATAGCGTTGTTATTTTCATTATAAATCTTTCCTATATTCTCGCCGATATTGTTTAGAATTGGGCATTGTCCACAGGTATTTGAGCGTCGAGAGAGTTGAGAGGATTTTGAATGGACGGCGAATCTAACTTTTGAACTTCTTGCAGGACTTCTCTCAACGTCGTCCCGATATCCTTCGGATAGAATACTTAAACACTTCGTAAAGTTTACACACTAAAATAGGAGAATAAAAAATAATTATAATAAATTCGAATACTGCTTCAATATTTTTTTCATTATAAGTTAGAAACTGTTCTTATTAAAATAATAACAGATATCATTTCGGTCGGCGGATGATGGCTTCATTATAACATATGTTAGAAACTGTTCTTATTAAAATAATAACAGATATCATTTCGGTCGGCGGATGATGGCGATATTCCCAAATCCCAAGACCTACAACTCTAGATTTTCTTCTCAGGATGGATCAAGGACTGGCTAGAGTCGAACCCCATATTCCACTTGATTGCTGACTATATAGAGAAGTGAGCATTGCCAGGCCTCTCCGCATAGAAACTATCGGACTACTAAGAGGCGTTAAACCATAGAAGAAAAAATTCATGCTAATCAGCCGAAGTCATTTGAAAGATGTGGTCAGATGCGCTGAATTCGGAACAATCTGGAAGATGTATGACCTAGAGTTGCACCCGAATTCTCCAGATGGAAGTATAGGATTGTTTCCACACCATTATCTTGCCGACATCATTGGCTAGATTTACATAATTATGCATTTCACTCAAACAATTGTATACTTACTGATATACCGACAATACCGGCAGCGCTGACGCTACCAAGAACAGCGATTCCTGTAATCAAAAAAATTTTTTTATAGTTATACAATTAAAATTATTATATTATATAATATAAATTTAACTAAATTTTATTATAAAATACGGGTCAATTCAAAACTAAATTATTAAGAACCAGAAGTAAGTACGCAATGTGATCAATTTTCAATCAAAATTAATCAGGTGTTAATTACGAAAGCATCTTAATTTTAAGCAACGATAAAAATTCATAAACAGCCCAACACAGGCGATGGAAAGTCGATAAGGAGGAACGCTTTTTATTTGGAAGTTGTTACTTTCGTGATTTGATAGAATTTATTCTGGTTAGAGGAATGGGACCAAGCAACTGTTAAGAGATTGCAACCAGCTTAATGATCTATAATGAATTTTTTAACACCACTCTGTAATCTCGTCCATTACTAAGTATCGGGACTTTTTCAATGAAAGTGTCTGTCTACTTATGGAAACTGATCTCGGATCCCTGTAATTAACTTTTGAGCTTTAGACAGATTTCGGGTCCTTTCATTAGAAAACCAACATCGATTGGATGGATCCTGGTCTCGAACGTTTTTCTGTATAGTTCGACTGACTCCATCATCACGACTTCTTGCAATTCCGTTATTAAATAGATTTCGGGACTTATGCGAGTCCCGAAATCTATTCAATAACGGACCAGTAACGGGTGAATAGCATCTAAAATAGCATTCACTGTCCATGATACAAAGCACATTAAGAATACAGGGATACAGGGATGAAAGATGACAGAACGGCATTCTCAGAGGTTTGACCCAACAGGATTGAAAAGAACTGAGAAGAGTTAATAAGAGGAAAGTGCGAGAAAAGATAAAACTAGCTTTTCCTATTGTAAAAATGGGATTTTAAAATACTTACCAATAATCGCTAAAGAGTAGAAAGTATTCATCTCGCTGGTTTTTGGTGATACCGAACGATGAAATTGCTACTACTCCCAACGTCTTTTATACAAAATTTCTGTAATTAAAATTCAAAATTTCATCTGTACTTACGTGGACTTGGCAGTGGAACACTTGTTATTGCTGTCAGCAGAATTTTTTGACGAACAGAAGTTTTTGACAGGCGATATAGAATTATTTAAATTATTGCTTATTTCGTTATATTACTGTGGTTTATTCTTTTAAAATTAAATACTACATTTTATATAAAATAATTATATAAAATATAATTCTTTTATATTTTACTGAAAATCGGGATAGTGACTCCCTTTAATGACAGAATAAACGTATCGAATTTTATAATTATTCACTCCATAATTCAGAAGATATTAATGGCCGACACCGAAAACTACATAGGTGGTGATTTAACCGAACTTGCATTCATTGAGAAAGAACATTAAAATGCTCATTGTGCCTACTGAAAATAACTTATCCAAACATACTGAATTGCACTTTGAAAATTAATCAATTTATTTATAATGGAATAATTAAACATTCATGTTAAGAGTATTAGTTAATATTGAAATGTGTTTTTGGAAGTTATTGCGATAAGCTGAATGTTAAATTCATGAAAACATTATTTCTTTTCGTGCTTTTCACAATGGACTTCCACCAGTCAAGAAATAGTGTATTGGATTTATTTAAAACGAGAAATAATTATACGGTTTATTGAGATCCATTAGGATTTACGTACAGCGCAAAATTTTTTAGTAAAAATTTTCGAAAAAGAATTTCTAATACATACATCATTTAACATTAAGATTTCCTTTTGACACCGGAAATTACGGCAATTCCTATCAAGACTTCAATCTTTGTGGAGGGATTGATTATCAAAAAAAAAACATTTGGAGTTCTTTTCCTGAAAACAGATGGCGCCACTTTTAATTCTGTCGATTAGTAAATTGCGGATTGCCACCTGTAGAGGACAAAGAGGAATTATGCCGGAATCGGAACTACGGAATAAATTTTACAAGAAGTGGTTTCAGGAAACTATACATGGAATAAAAGCTTTTCCACGTGGCCAATCAGGTATAAAGGAGGGGTACAATGTTCTTTGCTGTCACCTCGTATTTTATGTTTTGCAGAGTAACAAGAATTTATTTTCTTAAGTCAGAAATGATTGATGTTATTTGATTACCACTTTATTCATCCTCAACCAATTAGAATCCATCTATGCCTGCAGAGTAACAAGAATTTATTTTCTTAAGTCAGAAATACTTGATTGATGTTATTTGATTACCACTTTATTCATCCTCAACCAATTAGAATCCATCTATGCTCAAATAAGCAACAAACCATCTCTCTTCTGAGTATTGGCCAACTTTTTTATTGAAGTTTCTAATATAGTTTTTCTAAATAAAAATATTCAAAAGAGATTTTACTTAAGAACGATAGCATTGACGATATTGTAGATTTTAGCGTCATTAAATATTTCGACGCTTTCGCGAATCGTTCTCTCCCAAAATGGTGAAAACTTTGTATGGGAAACCAGCAAAATATAATAAATAAAAATATAACGCGAAGAAATGTCTTCAATTGATGTTCTGCATGTTAAAAATGGATAAAATGCGATAACGAATTCTATACGAAATACATTAATGGTTTGTCTTCTGATCCTATTAAGAAAGAATTTTGTCACCAAAAATTTCATAGAATAAATAAGAGTGAAAATGATTATAAACGAAATATTTGATCAAAATTAAACTGTATAAAATTTTAAACATGTTATTTAAGTGGAAAAATCACTCGAAATCGAACTTTATTTAAATATTAATTTATTAAATTATAAATTATTAAAATTAACATTTAAATATTAAATTAATATTTAAATGTTAATTTTTATAAATTTGAAAATGCTGAAACTATGTTTTGTGGTGACTCATCTGTACTGTCAGAATTTTCGATCGACATCTTTTTCCACGTGTTTAGCTACTATCTGGGTAACAGACTTGTTTTGCTTATTTGCAAATTACATTTAACCTACTTTACTTTACATTAATGATTGTCATTACGAAGGTCAAATGACAACTTCTCTTCAATATGCATTTTATTAAAGAACTGAAGTGTTACTCGTTTTGCTATTTTTTGTAAATATTAAATGTTTCTCTATTTATATCATATATTTTATTTATTTCTTTGCTTTCTCAATATAATTTTAAACAATTGTAAAAATAACCCATCATCATCGGGTGCAATCTGATTTCCGCTGACAGAAATATTCGATGTATATTTTCGCCATTATACAATATAATGCAGAATTAAAATTATTTTCTTTCGTGTCTTAATATTTAGTGTAGAAAATCAAAGAAATCTTTTTATAAAATATTAACTAAAATAGAAATATCCATTTTTTCGTATTTTACAACAGTTTCGTATTTTATAACATGGAATTGACCGGTTTGAACTTGACCCTCCGCTTTTGAATTTTTAAACTTTTTCTTTTGCACTCGTTTGCACTTCGTTAGCACCTTTTGCACTTTTAATATACTCGTTTCCACCCCCAGAGCCACTGTTTGGCTCTGGGGGCTAAATCGTTAGGTTTAAAACCAAAATATTAAAAGTGCAAAAGGTGCTAACGAGGTCCAATGAGTGCAAAAGAAAAAAGTTTAAAAATTCAAAAGTGGGGGCCAACTTCACATCGGTGTGGAATGGGTCACCCACTTTTTTTCGTATAAATTTATTATTAATTACAAGAATTAACTTTGTGTTTAGGTAAAGTATAATTTCAAATTTCGTATATGTAAAAATTTTGCAATTAACATGGAAATGGAATTAAGAGGGCGCTATTAGCCGAAATGCATATCTACAACCATGGCTGCTTGTATTGTACAGGGTGTCCAGCAAAGGACTCCCTGATTTCAAAATTAAAAATCATGAAAACAAAAAATTGTAAACATAACCCATCATCATCGGGTGCAATCTGATTTCCGCTGACAGAAATAT